>JAOEHI010000007.1:832656-866992 GCA_025447815.1 Percopsis transmontana | reverse complement strand
GGGTTTTTCGGGCGGGGTTGTTTTTTAATATTGGGTAATTTTATTTTTGGTGGCCCTTCCCCACGGCCCGGGGGGTTGGTAAGGACTTAAAAAAAAAAAAAAAAAAAAAAAAAAAAAAAAGCACTTTCTCACTGGTCCAATGTCGTTTTTGGACGGAGATCCCAATATGTCAGCCAAACCTGACCCCAAACATTTCCAGCTGTGAAAATGGTCAAAAGGACATCTGCCCTTCCGCCCCGTCTCTCTCTGTCTACCCTAAAATGCTAGAAAAATAATAATCTCCACCACGGGAGCCAAGCACCCGTCAGGCTCTCCCCACACGCCTCCACCCAGGGCCATTACCTTTTCGGAAACGGAGGCAAACCCTTTGACGGGGTGCTGGGTCCTCATGTCAAAAACGTGAAATTTTCCCTCCAGCGAGGTAGCCACCAGTTTGTTCATGTTGATGTCCTTCCTATCAAACTCCAAAGAGCATACCTGAATATAATAATAATAATAAAAAATAAATTAAAAATAAATTAACATAGAGCAGGCACTCATTAACCTCCTAAGGACCAGTAGCCGATAGCTATTGTAAATGCCACCAAGTTGAGGGTTTATCAAAAGTACAATTCTGCTTTAAGCCTCTACAAGAAGAGACTATGTCAGGAATATTAGTTTTAAACTTTCATCCTTCACAGTTTTGGTTAAAAGTAGCACTAGTAGAAGCAGACATTCTTAGAATTTCATTATTGGATAAATTACAGTAAATGTCAGCCTACTATTTTCTATTTACGAGATGTGATCGTCATTTTGTTGTGTCTGTTTTTTCTGTGTTGCTATGTCTCAACAAACAAATACAGTAGAAGACTAACCCTAAAAATGTTAAAAACACTGTATGCCAATTCAGTACACCTCACCCCATTTTTAATATTGGTTTCCCATCGTAAAGACATGTTCCGCAGGTCAAAGAGCTTTATGTCTCCGTTGTCATAGCCAGCACACACACAGCGGTCCTGGTCGTTGAAGGCATGACCTGGATGTAAGGGACAAATGGGCATTCCGCCAAATCATCCAGACCAAACAAGCTTAGGCAGTGTAACTTAAGCAAACTTAAGACGAGTTAGTGTTCATAATGAACCAGAAATCAAACAATGTTACAACTTTCTATCACAAGTTCACCTTGATCCATAAATAAATCAAAAGTAGAGCTGCAAACCACACTCTCCACTATGGAGGCTGTTGAAAGTGGGACATAGAAATCTGTGAATTAGACTAGGCTGTTTTCTGCCCCACTATTTTGGCCCTGCAACACCTATGAAAAACGAGCATGCCATGTGAATGCTGCAGATGCGTGTGTGTTTGTACCAAAGGCGACAGTCCAGCAATCCCTTTTGGTTTCCCCTTCCATTGGCTCCATGTTAGCAACAGGCATATCCTTTTGTCTGGGGTCCCATACCTTCACTGTTCCTTTAACACACAAATAAGGATGATAAGCATATGTCAACAATCAGATGGAAAAGTGTGTGTGTGTGTGTTATTATGGGCTTACCCTAGATGACTTTAAGATTCCTTTTAGACACATATTTTATCAATCAAGAAATCTATTGATTTCCGTAGAACTGCTCGCTTTTAGTGAAAAACAAACAAGGGCAGATTCAAACTCTCGCCACCTCCCAGCAGGTAATCACAACGAGAGAAAAAAATCCATTAATAAAAAGAATCTAACTATCAACCTGATATACAAGTCACTTGCGAGTATATTCATGTTCATGTGAGGATATTCACGACTATCCCGGTTTTTTTTTGTACGCAATAAAATATAAAAAAATCTTATATTCTCCCATCCCTAGTTCTGACAAGGTGAACATCGTATCGAGACTGATTGGAGCCTAAGGCCAGCTCATATTAAAAGGACACGGTTCTGACATTGGAAATGTGTCTGTAACATTGAAATCTCTTCAAAAGTCATCTAGTCTAAGCCTTGCATTGGATGCACTCCTATCCAGAGGTCTATACCATCTCTACTTCCAGTGACAATCTCGGGGGCACCATCTCCAATCCCCAGGCCTCCCACACCATCTATACTGTTCACTATCTCCTTGTGGGCTTTGACCGAGTACACTGGCGATTCAGGCTCTTCTAGATTCCTGTGGAAATGGAAATATGGGCACTGAATCATTATCAACCCTCTTAACAAGGGTAATTGGAAATCACTTTCATTAAGATAAAACGCATTTATTAATATCATAAGCAACTATAGTATAAAACACTGCTGGTCATGATAACCTGTAGTATTTATTTCCTCTTAAGATTTCGAACAAATCGATGAACAACAAAAATAGCATGAATGAATGAGGATATACCATATGTTGAGGTTTCCATCAAAATCTCCGGTTGCTATGTGTCTTTCTTGGAGAGATGTGGCCCCAAATGTCCCACACTTTATGGGCTTATCTTTCTCTATCTGAAAGACACCAGAAACTTTATAGCTAAAAAATGTCAAGAACTTGGTAGCACTTAAACCATCGAACAGAAGTATTTTACAGTACACATTCTTATGGATGGTTTAATACAACAAGCAGCGATCAAAACCATCTACTTAGAGTGAATACACAGCTATAATATACTGATTGTAAGGCTCTTGTAAGTCACGTTGGATGCTATGGTAAATGCTGTACTTTAAATGTAAATGTTATAATGAATGAAACCCCCCCTCTATGACAAATGATTCTCAAGCCAGATGATTATTGTATCTGGTTGTAATATATATTTTACGTTGATATTATTTAGGCAATCGTTTGTGTGTGACTACATTTATACCTCAAAAAGATTAACCACGTAATTTGGATGTCATGGGTCATAAACGGTTTAGCATCACTGCGGCCAGTTGCTATGGCAATATGTACCTTGACACACGTTCTAGATGAGGTTTACCAAACCATGTTCACGTGCTATCACTCATTTTATCCACGATATTGACTTAATAAACCACCAGGAGAGGAATACATGGAATTTAAATACCTCTTTAACTAGCTGAAGTTCTCCGTGCTGCACTTCATAGATCTGCATCACACCTGATCCCTTGGCGAAGTTCCCCATACACACAAACTTTGCACTACAAGGGATCCATTTACTGTCAAAAATAGTGTAGTTTAAACTCTTATGGATGTGGGAGATTATTTGAGGCTTTTCGAATGGCGATGACATGTTGGTCGGGCAGAAAAAGGGAAGGCTGCTAAATATTAAAATAAAATAAAGACGTTGGACTCCTGTTGTCTGCCAAATCAAATGCGTCCCTCCTCCCGGAAGACCCTCCTCCAGGAAATGTTTAACTGACTTAAACATTTGCCTGATCATAAGTAAACATAGAAACATTTGTACGTATGAAACAACACATTTACAATTGAATTACATTTTGAGCTTAACATATGTATACAAAGTTTTATTATATTGACATAGATTTCATTCGCTGTTAATATCTTTACTTTGTCATCCTACCGGCATTTGGACAATTTCTCTTTGGGTCCCTTCCCTTACACGAGGAAAACCAAAATCCTCATGCCCTAGTGAGTTCTGTCGGGCTCATCGTTTTGGTTTTTTTTTTATTTCTAATACATTTCGCCATGGACACTGACAATAATCCCACTTCTGATGGTGGTACTGTTATGGACAGCGAAACCGGATCTGATTCATTCACAAAGGTAAAATCTAAAAAGAGCAATAAACGAAAACGAGAACAAGATGGAGTGGATATGGAGTCCGAAGCCTCCGTGGCCCCCAAGAGACCGCAGTTTCCACCGATTTCAGGCGATAAATTAAAGGTACTTATTTATTTCATGCAACGATATTTATCGAATTAACTCATCAGTTGATTAATATAGTTTCAGGACATTTCGCTCTCAAGAAAATCTGGGCTCAGCTGTTTTACGCTTGCGCAATTTAAGACTGTTGATATCACCATAACAAAATTGAGTGTTCGTAATTATGGTTGTCTTGCAGATTTAAGTTAATGTGCCAAATGTTATTTTTGAGACAGTGACAAAATTGGTGGCTGTTTTCCTTTCAGGGAGGAGCAGATGAAATGCGCAAAATCCCCGTTCCAGCTCACAGATACACACCCCTAAAGGAGAATTGGCTTAAGATTTTCACTCCCATCGTAGAGAACTTACAACTCCAAGTTAGATTCAACCTCAAAACCAGAAATGTTGAACTTAAAGTAGGTTTTATCCTGCATTTAAACCTAAACCTGCACACTTTACATTACTGTCAAAGTTTGCTTTCCTCTATTGCGTGTCTGCTTGTATGTATATATTCAATGTCTGCTGTTCTTTTTTAAGACATGTAAAGAGACACGGGACATTGCTGCCCTCACAAGAGCATCAGATTTTGTGAAAGCCTTTGTACTTGGATTCCAGGTGGAGGTAAGTATCAGCGTAAAATGCACAATATGATAGGTCACAGGTCATGGGTTGAAAAGGTGTATAATGTTGATAAATTAGGCTTAAAGAATGAAAGAAAATAATGGTCAGTCATTTAATAGACTGTATACAGCTGTTTTATGTCATATAACATGAACAATCTCTTCCTCTCCCAAGGATGCCCTTGCTCTCATCAGGCTGGATGAACTTTTCCTAGAAAGCTTTGATGTCACAGACGGTAAGATTGCACCCCCTTTATTACTGCAATTGGCTCCAGTTTGTATCAAATCCTTGCTCTGCTGTGAGCTGAACTAAAAGTCAGCTCTTGTGGCACGTTTTCTTATGACCTCTCTGCAGTAAAGCCCCTTAAAGGAGATCACTTATCCAGAGCCATTGGGAGGATAGCAGGGACGGGCGGAAAAACAAAGTTCACCATTGAAAATGTCACAAAGACCCGCATTGTGTTGGCAGAGACGTAAGTGGTTTTCCAATGTCTCAAGGAGACCTTATTTTTTCCCCATACTGATCAATCTTGAAAAAATTATTTTTTTTCAGGAAGATTTTTCTTTTTCAGTATATAACTGAATGATACTGAACTATGTTTATCAACAGGAAAATCCACATATTAGGATCTTTTCAGAATATTAAGATGGCCAGGACAGCGATATGCAACCTAATTCTAGGTACATTTTCAGAGAAATATTTTACGCAGCTTTTAATGCATTTTTATGAATGAAATACTGATATCTTGGTCAAATAAATACTCCTCAGAAATTACCTTTGAACTTCTATTTCCTCACACAGGAAGTCCACCTTCAAAGGTGTATGGGAACATCAGAGCTGTGGCTAGCAGGGCTGCTGAGAGATTCTGAAGTCTAATTGGCTCGTATATGTGAACTCTCCATGAACGGACTCATTCTCTCAATGATCAGTTGGTAACATGCCAAAAGAGTTTTGGAACAGTTCCTCCCAATTGTGGTGTGTGAAATCATCTAAGAAAGCTGATAACCCAAATTAGAGCATATTAGATAACCCATATTAGAGCATATTTCTAGTTGCAAACCTTTTTCTGTAAATAAATCATTTCGAACCTACCACTGATTACTTTGGTGCTTGACTTTTTCCCAATGGAGATTAAGATGTTCACATCCCATCGGTGGTTTGTAACATTATGAATTAACCCTCACGGGGCATTAAAACAAAGGATAACTGTGACATGATTTTATATACAGAAGCAAGGCTGTAAGACCCCAGGTTTAACATTTCAAAGTTTATTTAAATTTTTTTATTTTCATACAGTATCAAGTTTCCAACAGTCACACAGCATAAGATGCAGCATGCAGAGGAAAAAAAAGTTCTCAAACTTAAATCAAGTCAGATTTTCCCACACAAACTAAAAATAACCCAGAAATCCCTCAAGAGAAAAAGTAGCACTTACAAACTAAAGCGTGGTCTGAACTATACAGAGAGCCAGAACTGCATTTAACAAATATTTATATACAAAAGAAAAACATCAAATTTTCCCCTTTAAAGCAGAGTACAGTGTGTGGCAGTTTGAGACAGGATCAGCTATGCAACTTTTACTGGAATAGATGCATCTCGCTGAACCTGGGTAAAATACAAAAAAGTTACATGAAGTTCCGTTCATATGGATTACCTCTCATAATATGTGTACATTTACCAAAGTTTGGCAACATCCATATTGTATACCAATAAATTCTTAAATATATTAACATCACCATCCATGTGTAAACAAGAGGATTATTTAATAAAAAAAAAAAGATCTACATGCACAACGAAAAATATTTCCATGTCATGCAAGCACAGGGAGGCCCAAGCCGTGCAGAGCTTTGGGATGGGGGACAACAGGGCGCTCCAGATTTACATCTCTGACTTCCAACACCTGTCCGAACCGGCAGTCATTCTACAGTATTTAAAAAAAGCCATCCCCATGCCTTTATAATAGGAAGCATTTTCCCTTTCGAAATTAAAGTTTGGTTAGATTTGCGATTATTCTCCCTGCTCATACCAGTGGAGGGGGTGGGCGGAAGTTAAGGTGGTGGTGACAGGAACAAAAGAAGTGGGAGAAGAAGCCAACTTTTGAAATGTACATGTTTAAAAACCTAAAGATGTACAGTCGATCCCAGTGCCAATGTGTTACCATTTCTAAGTTACGCTTGAAGGTAATCTGACCTGTCCAGCACTGGAAAAGGTTTCAGACCGGCAGAGACAAAGTCTTTCCTCTCTTTACTGATGTACAGGAGCATTGTTTATCTAATATACACATATTTGTGAAAAACAAACACTACCTGCAGATAATTCTCTGAACGTTAAGTTGCCATACACTTTTACATACAGTATATATTCTCTCCATAATTCACTGCTGTTCACACTGTTGTCGTCCTAAGATCTAAGGCAAGTCTGCCTCATTTACTATAAGGTCAAACTAAAAACAAACGTGAGATTACAGCCGATCTCATTGATCTGCACTCAAACGCACAATGACTGCATTGCAGACCTCACTTTCTTGGCATTAATTTAACTACCATTTCATTTCATGACAGGAAATAAGAATAATCTCCAACATTATAAGCAAGTAGAAGTATAAATAAAACTAGCACTCTTATTACAAAAAGGAAATATGAATTGCTGCGATTAGTGGGATCGGAAGCTAATGTTGAAGCCAAACTGCTCGTGTGTTGAAGAAATTATTCTCAATCTAATATATGTTGTGACTACAACAGAAATGACAGTGATTATGATAGGTAATAACTTTGACTGGATATGTACTAGTTGGCACTTCATACGCTATTTTCTACTTTTACTTAAATCTATACGTTTTCCCTCACGAAAGAATAGATTTAGATTTATTTTCTTATAAAAAGACAAGAACAAAAATAAATATAAAAAGAGGAGAAAACAAGCCAACCAGCTTGATGATGCTCTTGCAAAGGAGAAACAGCTGTCCTTCACTCTCTTGAAGTGATACGTCCAGGTTATTGAGAGGATTACAGTTCAATATCACTTCAAAGTTGGCTTCATGAGGCCTGTTGGTTTTGAAACAAAAAAATAAAAAGTGGCTTCACACACAAACGGTGGGGGGAATCGGGGGGGGGGGGGAGAGAATACTTCCATTGAGTTACATTTGCCAGATGTCTTGAGCAGATCTTCAGAGATGGAGGAGAAAGCGAGTGTTGAGGTGGGGGGTAGGAGGTTCAAGCAAGTAGAGGCCTGTTCACACATCCACGACCATCTTTTTGTGTATATCGAGACCACCGACGACCTGGAAGGAGAGGATACACACACACACACACACACACACGAAAATACCCTCTTAAGTTATCAAAAAAAAAACAAAAAAAACAAGGATGCATTAAAAGCTGCGTAAAATAACATGACCAACTGAAACGTCTTTTTTTTGGGTGTTTTGTAAGTTGTAAAAATCACTTTAGCATGTAGCTTTGTCAATGGTGGTAAGGCAGAGAGCTGTGCTTGTTACTGTAAGTACACAGAAGATATAAAAGGTAATATTTTTACCATTTAAAAAAAAAAAAAGTATCAACACGCAGTCCTTGTGTAAAGGTGTGGAGCTGCGTGCATATTTTATAGTATAGTATTCACTGGCTTAGAAAAAAAAAAATAGGCATTACCAGATGGTTATTTTATACATTACTATACTATATTGATATACACTGTAATCGTGATATTACATATTCTGTTATTTGGCCATATCTCCCACCCCTCCAGCCAATAACCTCAACCACATTTCTTTACCTCTAGATTCTAGTAATTTAAATGGTTTAAACCCACTTATTTGGTGATACACACAGTGTGATCCCTGTGAATGGTTTGCCTTGGTCACCTTTTGGCTGACTGTTTTCAGCATCTCAGAAACACCATTTCATACCCCTTACTACTAACAAGCCCTTTGATCAAATCCATTTTTAAATCAGTATCTGCTTTTACAGAGTCAGATCTGGTCACACAATCCAATATGTGGGAGCCTTGAAGGATTTGAGACATGTTCCTTTGTTAGAAGCAGGATCTTATTATTTCACGAGCCCTCCTGAAAAAAAGAGGCTTTTTAGATCAAGACTCAAGAGATACAGCTGTCAAATATGGGCCTCGTGTCTGCTAAAGTTATAACTGGTGCCTTTCATCTATGGAAATGTCTCGAGGGGAGAGAGGGGAGTTCACTAGTGGCCTACATAAGACTTCTATGCATGATTGGCATGTTAGACTCTTTCAACAAAGGCATATGAATTGTGTGATTTTGGCTGGCTCTCCGATCATGCGGTAGTCTCAGATGGTATTGATTCCAAGGAGGTCATTTAGCAGACGCTTTTATCCAAAGCGACTTAGTTCCTAAGATCTAAATAAAGTATGGATGATTCACCGTATTTTTGCCATTTAATGTATTAAGTATATTATGACCTGCCACAGATGGACTTGAATGCAATCTTTAAATCTACACCAGACGCTAGGTTCTGGGTTAAAATGTGTTTTTACAGCATCTAATGGTCTTGTAAAGGATCTTAACCTTCCTATCTCCCTATCTAGCCATCTGACAGCATTAAGTCAACCACTGTTTAGCAGCTGTGCCCTCCGATTGGTCAATATGTCTTAGATTCAGACCGGCCGACTGAATAGGGGACTTAAATTCCAGGGTAATTCACCTGGAAGGCCAACCTTCATCTATATCTTATCCTAACCTTAAATGGGTCAACAGTTTCATGTCTAACCTTAACCATCAGGCGCACATAATGCCTAATTATAACCTAACCCTATTTACCTACTGTTGCACTTGATTTGATTTGTCTAAAATGGATCGATTCAATGGCTGTGTGCTTAACTTACTGCACAGAACTCCTCAAAAGATATTCTGCCGTCTCCGTCCTTGTCTGCGTTTATGATAGTCTTATCCACAATCTGCTGCAGCTGTGTGTCCTTCAGGTTGTTTCCAACCATCATCTTCAGCACCTGGAAGAGCTCACCGTTGGAGATGTAACCATCCTTGTCCATGTCATAGATCCTGAAGGCGACTGGTGGACGGGACAAGACAGGCATGGGCGTGAATATCATTCGACATTGTGCATATTCTGTCAATCAACAGAACTTTCCAAATGGTAATTTAATATTTGTTACTTTAGTCGCTCAAAGCTCGTCTTCCTGGTTGAGACAGTAGAAGGGGAAGGTGAGAGAGGAACACAGAACCAGAAGGGGAGACACAGGAGAGAAAGCTCCGGAGGGACTCAATCCCAAGCCAGCTGGGGACACATGTGCTTCCAGAGGTGGGGAGGGGGGTGGGGCTGGAGGCAGTGATCTATATAAAAGTGTTTTATATAGATCACTGGTTTTGTGGGTGGGGTGGTTACCCGCCAGCGCCACCTCTGGGTCACATGTGCTTTAAGGAGTCAAAGTGGCTAGAGATTTACAGCTCTACTTACACCGAAGCTTCTGTTCCTTGTCCCCCTTGACGCTGAACTGTGAGACGCCCTCGATGAACTCTGGGAGAGGAGAGCAACAGTCAGTGCTGCGTTTACCCCTCCTGTCGGAAATGCTAACCGATTTGTTGTCTCGGCACAATGGAAAGGATTTAAATCATCTCTTTTAGGGAGGTGGTGTCCTAATCTTAGTGTGGTCTACTGTTTTAAAAAAAATATACACTCCTCAGCTGCATATAATGCCACAGACGCTCTGTCTACCAAACCTTCAACCAGCGCTACGATGGGATTAGTGATGAAAACGTCTAGTGTATACCAAACTTTACCATGGCACTTGGTCTCCTTTTTCCATGCAGTGGCAGATTCACCAGAACATTTTGAAACATATTTGAATGCCTGAAACCTCAAAAGTATCTTCACCGCCATAGAACCAGGAAGTATTGTGCGTGATGTCACACGCCCTTCTGAGCTTGGCCTGATTTATTTAGAAAAAAAATAGAGAAAGATCATTTCTGCAAAAACAAAACACTTTTAAGCACTATGTATCCCTAAATATCTATTATGATGAAGTCAACACAAACACCCACTAGAGTATACACAGTCTAGGTGTAGGAGGGGCATGTGCTCACAGAGTTTAAGACCAAATTCATGTTTATGTAATGCTGGTTTCCACCACAAGGGTAATTCCGGACACAAATCGAGGACTGTCCTTTTAAGACTACAGAATCACAATGCGCTTTGTCATCATGATAATTGCAATGCATATAATGTAAAACGTTTGAAATCTCCAAATAGATCTTACTATAGCAATGGATTTTTTCTTCTTCAGTTTTTTGTGACATTTAAAAATCAGACCATTCAAGGCTCCCTTCGTTTTAAAACCAATATATGATATATTAAAGATAATGAATTTCCATATTGGAAATTTAATTTATAATATAATGAATATAATTTGGTTACATTTTATTTCATACCGAAATGACAAAGAGTAAATAAATACAGTTTTCCTGCAGCAAAGATAGAGGGAGAGAGAAGTCTCTGGTTTTGAAGATATTTTGTTAATGATGCAGTGTGACTAATGTTTGGTTAAATGTCTTGACAGCTGCATGGTTCACAGCCTGGAGAGCAAGAAGCAAGTTTTAAAATATTCTCCCTTATGCCATTCACTTGAGAAATACTTTATGCCGGCCTAAATTATGGACATACAGTATTTTGTATTTAAAAAGGTTTTGATATCCGAGCTATATGGAGTTGTGATGTTAATATAGGAGCTTTCACACTATACTAGCCAGGGGCCAAGTTAATGTTCACACTAGCATTTAAAGCAGGTTAGAAACCAACTATGCGCTCTGGTGCGTAATAAGCAATGACTTTTTTGGGCTAATCATAGAAATTGCTGATTTTAGGCCTGAGCCTCAGAAAACAAACTGCTAAACCTAGAGCTAAAGTATGGGCCTATCAAATCGAAGTGCGACTACAGGCTAAGATAAGTTCAGTTAACATTACAAAAAAAAAAGTATAATAATCAAAGCTCGACTTTGAATCAACTGGCTTAATAAGCACCTAACTGTACCATGCTAAGACAGCCCAACCATGTGCTTACAACTCAATGGAACAAGAACGTTGAGCGGTGACTAGACTCCACGGGTTACTGCCCACCTTTGAAGTCCACCTCTCCGTTTCCATCTGTGTCGAAGATGTCGATAACTCGCTGCACCAGCGGGTTCTGTTGCAGTTCCGGCAGAGACATGAACTCCTCAACGCTGAGCGAGCCAGAATTATCTAGGTCGAGTTTCTTAAAGCGCTTCCCTAGCCGTTTTATCTCATCAGCATCGACTAGGGAGAAAGAGAGAGGGGGGGGGGAGGGGGTTAAAAGGAGAAAATTTGAAATGTTTTGGCAGTTACTTACTGCTCTTATCCAGAAACATACAATGAGGAACACTGGAAGTATTTCTGAATTAACATCATCATCACCGGCATTAGAAGCAAACCAATGGTACGTAATGTGATGCTCAAAGCCACAGTATGCAGACAAACATTCCCGAGAGCCTAGAATTACAAACAAAAACAACGGCAAGAGATCTATGTATGGCACATGGTGAATAGAACTGCTGGATCAAAGCAAACGGCAAGCCTGTCACCTGCATCTCTGGTCCAAAACACTAGTTAGGTAACAAGTCACACTCACCTCAGCGGATATTTTTGCATACAGATAAACTCACTAGCACCTGATAAATGGGGTAATAAATAAAATAAATGACAGGCTCTCCACCACTTCATGTTGGTCAAGGACACCAATTCTGGCTCGTGCATCTCTGAGCCAACAGTGTTAAGCTACAGAGACAAAGCAGTGTGAAAACCCACAGTGCATTTTACGTACTAAGCCTTCCATTGAGTGACAGTGTAGAAACCAACCGTAAAAGATGCAAAGGTCTCGGAGCAACAGAGAACCATAAATGGATTATAAAAGAAATGCTAGGCCGTTTCAATCCGTCTAATAGAAAAAGGACAGATAGACGTATAATTTCTGCAAACTTACAGCCTTTGTGGTCTGCTTGTTTAGTTATGCCAACTGGCAGCTTGGCCCTTCGTTCCCAGGCCATCATTACTGGCTTCCTGGCCGCAGCACCGCACAAAGACAACAGCTAATCCAGAAGCAATAAGATACCTACTTGCTTACTATATAAGCTCATTCACACGCTGTCATGTGATCGCACTGGCCACTACTACTGGGCCTTCTGTAATCCATGTTCCTAAAGACATCTTGTCCAATAATCTTTACAGCTTACATAGGGCTGAAGGAGGGAGACCACAATGTGATGACAGATGTATTAGACTTCCATCCAGGTCTAACCATTTCCCAGTCGATTTATTGAATTTAAGGGTAACTTTTAAAAAAGGTACTTAAATTCGTTATAGTGCACAGCACACAGAAGCCCACATTACTGCCTCAGCTCGCCATTTCTGCTTGAAACAAAAAGGCCCCCTATAGAGGAGGTCTGTAGAGGAGTAAAGAGAAATGCAAGCCACTGAGCACTCAGGCGTGGGAACGGCACACGCTCAAGTTTAAAATTCAAACAATGTATTTTCAACTATGGATTGTCCCTTTAAGGCACAATAAATGTGTTGAAAAGTAAGTTAAACTGAAAAGGATAAACCAATATTAAAAGAACTGAGAAATGGAAGTTGGTACCGTGGTGGGGAGAGAGGGCTACACTTTGGGTCAGCATGATGAGAAAACAACAGCAGTATTTGTGTTAGGGAAAAGATAAACATGACCCTGTGGGCAAGGAGGTTGTATAATGTTCATGACTGAGGAACACACGAATATAGAAGCTTTACATAATCCCCTGAAGTCTACTCCATGCCTTCCACTTTGTGTAACCTATTCTACAGCTGTGTGGCCCAGCCGTACACACCTTTGCAAATAATTCTTCTTTATGAGTGAGGGTAGTTCCTCTTTTCAAGTAGGAATAAATGACTTAATTCCAGATGGCTCCATGTGGATTTTGGGTTCGAGGTTAAGCGACACTAACTGGTGCCCCCTCTCCTTTACTCGGTGGAAATCAAGATCTACATTTCCAGGGTGGAAAATCAACAGTAGTCAATGTATGATAAACCACAGCTGTGGATGGCAAGTTAGTCTAAAAAGGAATAGAGGAATATTTCACGGATATATCAGAGACACCGGCCCCCGACCATCGGTATAAGCAAATGGCCATGATAAATCTGTGTTCCCCTGAACACACACACACACACACACACACACACACACACACACATCTACATCATGTGTGCATTTGTATTTACCAAGTTCACTAGGTGTGTGTTATCAGAGTTGTGCACATGGTTAGTCTGACATGAAATACTTCCTTATCAGCTGCCATCCATTTCCTGTTCATGGCTGGATGACAGCAGCCTCTCTCAGTGTGTACAAAGAAGCCCTCTGGAGAACCTGTTTAGTCAGGGTGTGGTAACCAACAGCATGGCCTTGTAAACTCCATAGAAAAATGGCACACAATTTAGATTGAAGGACAAGACCGACCCATTTTGTATTCAGATGAAATCTAAGTTTGCTTAAGGCTAAAAAGTAGGCTTTAGATTTACAAGAAGGATGTGTCAATTGCATGTTAAATAATGCATGGAGTTAGGGATTTGTCTCAAAAGTAGTTCCTAAGGTGAAGTGGTTAAAGGCTCCCAAATAACCAGTAAAGACTTGATAAAGATCTTACGCAATTCTAGTAAATAGGCATGTTTTAAAACCTCCTGCTTTGGGCAGAGTGCTTCCATACTGTACATGCATAATAACTGAGCCAAATTACCATTTTGACTCTAAACGCAAGTGTACTTGAAAGAGTGCAAGTACAACAAAGCAAACATTGCTTTGTTGTTGATGGGATGCCTTAAAGAGACGCAAGGAAAAGTAGCAAACATAGAAAAGACACCTGTTATTACGAAGACTTGCTGGAATGAGGTAAACAACCATTAGAAGGGTAATAAGAACAAATACAAATATTCTACCCAAATAAGTAATTTATTCAAACCAGTGTTTCTGTGAATACAGCTTTACGTTAGAGGGTTATGCTAGCAATTGACTGAAACTGAGAATGCCCTCTTCACTGGGACAAAGATTAATGATGCCAGAGGGCCTTCTCCAGTATTACAAACTTCATCCCAACGTTTCGGGCATCACTTAGTTCTGCCTCCTAGTAGTGCTGCAGTGTCCTTGAAAAATAAAAAATAAAAAAGGAACGAGGATAATATTTTCTTATTAAAAAACAAACAAAAACTGTGTCTACTTTTATCATTCTTGATTAGACAGATTCTCTTTATCCAAAACCACTTCTGCTGAAAATACAGTATTTCCTACAGGTCATAGCCAAAGTGCCTACACAAATGATGTACCAAATAATCATGTGCTACTAGAAGCAGGTAAAGGTTTAAGGAATTCTAGGGAGTAAGGAAGCCTGAGAGAAAAGGTATATTGTTTTCAAGTGGCCGATATTCATTTGAGCCGATTTCAACATCACTGCTGAAACTGTAGATTTATTTGACCAACTCTGCTGCAACAGAACTATGATATCAAATTTTATTTAGCAATCAAAGCATCCAGGGTTCAGCAGCCGACTGAAACAGAGTTCTGAAAGGGCCACTCAAACACACCCCTCTCATCGTGATATGCTAATGGACTGTGAGGGACACCCAGTGTAACTGTGAGATGATTATGATAATCTCATATCCTCCACCGCATTAAACACAACACACACACACACACACACACACGTTCAGAAATGCTGTATGCACCCTCCACTCTGTTACTAGGCAACTAGAACCCACTAGCCCCCCAATGTAGCCCACACAGATACTCAGGAAGGAAGGGAGCACATTCAGACAATGCTCACATGATGTTAGCAAGGCATCGCATATGCAAATTAAATGAGTGCATGCATGTGTGCGTGGCTAACATATGCACAAATATTCTGTTTTCATTAAAATAAATTTCACTATAGTATTTTATAGAATATAGAATACATGCACTATATAAATAAACTCATCAGCCAGTGATACGACAGCCGTCTATACCCTGCCTTTGTTCTGCAAGGTTATAGGTGGTCTGGCTAACCCACCTATGGACAGAAAGACTAGCGAGTTTGCCAGCAGCCTCAACACATAGTGAGCACTGGTTATGATAGCAAATGTATCCCAAAGCCACAATTTCTGTTCATTTTACGACCTGATGTTACAGAAATGTAATCTATACATTTGTTCCACTCAGTTTCCTCTGCCCTGGACAGCTCTCTTCCCACATTAGCAAGGACATGCGAGTGCATTAAATCAGCCATCTTGTATATGTGACTGCGGGGTTCAGGGAAAATACAGTTGGCAGGTTCACGATAATTACAGCCTTGGCCCCACTGTATATGGCATAATACACACACACGCACAATGTGAGGTGGGTAAACAAGACAGGGTTGGATACACAGCTCTGTAATTACACTTTGGGGTTGACACATGGCGCTGCGCTAATTAGCATAATGGCGTTTAATTGAGTCAATGAGGGCAGTGTCTAGCAACCGATTGGAGGACAACAGCAGGCTCGAAACATACTACTACTTAACAAAATCACTGCAGAGTTCTGTCAATTTATGACCACAATCAGCTGTATTGTTATTTGTATGTATTTCATTATACCACTGTTGGTATTTACCTTGATCCAGAATTAAACAGAAAGGAGCAAGGGCAATTTAGGCACGAAGAATAAGGGATCGTTTGATGGCACCAGTTGGTGCTGCGTCACTCATGTGAGGTAAACCTGTGGCTTGGGAAACCAGGCCACTTCTGGACACACACACCGCCCTATACACATTCTGCACAAGCCCACCACTGCACACAGACGCACTTAAAAGCCAAAATGCATGTACGTACACACGCACCCACCCCGGTGCAGAGGTCCAGCTCTAGCTATATTAGGCTGATTGCTTTGGCGGTTCAGGTCGGCGTGAGAAGTGTCCTGCTGACATACGGCCTTCCTGCCCGGCCTCACCAGAAAGCCAACTGGCCCGGCTGCGTATTTATAGCTGTGACATCACCAGAAAACCCCCACCCTCAGGGAAACCTCTAGCAACAAGGAACTCCAGTGAGCCGGCGTTTATTTTGGGTGGCTGCAGACAGGCCCGGCAATGGTTCCAGGGCCTCCACTGTGTGTGTGTGTGTGTGTGTGTGTGTGTGTGTGTGTGTGTGTTTATGAATGTGCGGGGACGAGAGACGCTTTGCCACAGAGAATGTGTTTTTGCAAAGTGTGCAGCATGGGTGGAGGTGTGTGTGGCTTTGCGAGTAATTATATACGCTCTCACAAGTAGGCCAGTACATTTAGCCAGATCTAGGCTGGGTGACAGTAAAAGCCTGCACCGACGAGAGTAGAGGTCTCTTGAAAATTCATTCTTAACTATGGGGAAATGCCCTTATTTCAGAAGGCCTCTTTACAAAAGGATGTTTAGCCCCATAGGAGGAATACAATCTGACTGCGTCTACATCAAACACGTGAATGGGGTATAGAGGCGGCTGGTTTGGGTCTCATGCAGGGGCCAACGGCCAGGCTGCAGAACACTGGATGACCTGAGCCGACGGCTGCCTGTCCAAACAACTTGATGAACTGAACAGCTGCTGTTGGAGCATGAGGTGAGACTGAGGAAGAGAAATGCTAAATGAGTGAGTGAGTGAGTGAGTGAGTGAGTGACAGCAAGGCCATATCTTTCTTTCTTTAAGAGGTAAAGAAAGATACAGCCAAAGAGAGGAAGAAAGTCACAAGGTGGTGGTGGGTAAGGGGGTGACTGAAGGTCATGGTCATACACCTGTTTATCTGATGTCTATACCCATGGACAGTTAATGCGGGGTCCTGTGGGCTGACCAACCCACCTACCACAAGCGTGGTAGTCTAATCCAGGGTGCAAATACCTGGAGCGTTTGACAGGCCAAGGTCCTATCCTCCCTGACGCTACAGAATCCCTCAGCAAGTACTGTGCAACAGCATGTACAATGAACAACCACGCAATATTTTAAATACTGCACGTTCCTTTAATGGGATTTGTGAGAGTGTGCGTCTTATTGGCCTACAACTTCTTCATTATATTAATATTGTTTAAACAATGATTCAATGTCAAATAAATATGGGCACTTTTGGCTTTTCATGGCAACATTCTGACTATTCTCACACATAGCTTGTTCAATATGAAGTTACGTTAAATTTAAACATATCTGGATGTTTCCATAGTTCTCTTAATACTGGAAACTAAAATCATGCTAAACACAAATATATGACCAGCTCATTGCCTTAACTTTGAGATGATCTCCTGAAATTAAGGAACTGTATAAGGTGACATGGTCCAGGAGGGACCTCAACTTCATGAGCTCATTTTAAAATTACAGCACATTGGACCCTTGGCCTCCCCAAATGGCTCAAAAAAGAGAAAAAACACATTTACTGAGCAAACAATGTTTCAGTCCACAATCAGATCGTCGTCAGGTTGAAACTAAAGCGCTGTTTACTCAATCAAGGTGTTTTGGAGCATTATTATGGTGGATATAATATAGATGTCTTATTCCTTAGTCCATATTCAAGGAATATCATAGTACTATAACTGTGTCAGAGACCTCACAGAAGTAGATATATCACTAAAACTAAATGACCAGTTACATTTTAAATTAAACTATTCACCATGTGTAGTGTTAACATAATTAAACAAAGTGGGCCTATACCTAGTAATTTCTAAGGGGTTGGTCGGTAAACTAAGTACTTGTTTGGCACTAGCCTGGCCTGGCCCCCTTTAACATTGTGTATAAATGGATATTGCGCTTTGGAGAAGAACTTGTCAACGTTTGGACCTTGAGATATGCCATTGACAGCTGAACAACATTGAACACAGAAAAAAGAAAGGCGCGAAACAATACTTACAATGTGAGCACATCTCCAGGGGATAACTGGCCTCATTTCCCTAGAGAGAGGGAAGAGGAAGAGTTGTCACATAAGAGCCCGACAAGTTCAAGTTTGTTTATATATATATATATACATATTTTTTTATTTTTTTTTTTTAAACAGGAGGAACAGCATCATAGAAATGTAAAACATATTCAAAGCTATTACAGAGTAACATTGAACTTCAAACTGAATCTGTCAAAATGATAACTATATAGAAACTAAACCTAATGTAGGGTATCTCTAAACCAGATCCTCCTACATTTTCACAAATGTTACACAATGAGAAACTAATGCAAACTACTGCCAAAACCATTTGACTGTTTTTTTAAGTGTAAATGTGGTTTCTATCTTGGACGAAAACCCGATCCACACCAAGAGCAACAAATTTAGCTCATAATAATTACTGATGAATTAGTTATATCCAACCATATCTTTTATTTGTTTTTGTAGCGTTCTCTATTTTTAGCTCATAATCTGAAGATAGCGGCTTCGAGTGGCTGAACTTGCAGGTGTGCTTTTATCTTAAACCAACAAGGGAATAAAGGCCCCTAATTCTGCAGAGCTGGCCTTTCCTCACTTTCTTCTCCAAGGTAGGAGAGTTTTGCTAGCTAATACTGACTAAAGACTCTAATCCAAGCAGATGTAAACCGCTGGTGCTGGGCTACCGTTAGTAAATTCTCTAGGCTTATACCAGGTGCATTACTCCAAATGTGGAGTAATAATCTCAATCTGCAATGCATCTGTTGGTTAAATTTACGTGCATTAAATTAAGCAAAACATTTATATCTAATATATGTTCAATGTGTGTCATCAGTTTAAATGCCCAAAAGTTAGGGGAAAAAAACAATACATTGGTCCTCTTCAATCATACCACGTTGGGATCTTTTCTTTTTAATGGCCTAAAAACGGGGGGGTTAGTCTGGTTAGTTTCACCTTGCAATAATTATATGACAATGATTTTGTAAATTAACTGATTTGTGTGCACATGTGGGCATTAATTGTTCCAAAATTTGTTGGGGGATTCCAGTGGTCAGTCATATGTTCACCTACAGACACCTGGTATCTAGCATTATTACAAGCAGCTTATATTGATAGAACATGAGTGTCAGGCTGTTCAGGCTTAGGTATTCTAACAGGCATATTCAATATGTGCTCAATACAGCACCAACGTGTTGTAGAGAAAGAAGGCGGCTAGCTCTGTTGTCGAGTTCCTTCAGAATCACGACTTCAGATTGATTTTTAAAAAAATACAAAAAACCCGCTGGGAAATGTGTCTTGGGTTTGCAAGGGTCATTGTTCTAGTCTGCAATAGAACAAATTTAAAAGGGGACATATTATGCTCATTTTCACTGTTTCACTCTGTATGCTCATTTTTGTGGTACTAGAATAGATTTACATGCTTCAAAACACATTTTCCTTTTTAATAGTGTACATGTCTTTTCACCCTCTATGAATTGCTCTGTTTGAGCACCTGTGCCTTTAAGCCCCCCACTCCTTTTGAGCCCAGAGTTCTCCGACTGGTCAAACGCCGGAGCGGTTCCGCCCGTCTTTCAGTGTCGACAGTACCTTTTACACAGAACTGCGAGGCAGAATAAAGATGTAATAATCCCGTCTTTTTACGATGTGCACAAGGAAAGGGGCTACAGATGAACGTGAAACACATTTTCCACTAGTACATGACAAAACCCTACACCCCGTCTCTTTTTATGTTCTTACAGACATTCAACAAACAAACTAATCGTGTTAACAGTCACATACCTCACAGCAAGCATCTGCTATCATTAGACATTTTAGAGCCTACTGTGTCATATCACACAGCCCTACATGGAACGTTATTAACGGTATTTAATTTTGTTGTAACCGGTTCGGGAACGACCATTTTAAGGTGGAACACAAAACTCGCAGTGCGCAGTGGAGAGCCACCCGGATAGATCGGCAGTGGTGGAGGACAGGCGGGAGCCCCTGGAGGGTTAGGCCGACCACGGCTAACTTCGACAGGGCGCGTTAAGCCGCCTGGACAGCCTGTTAAAATACAGATTCTGCTCGGAACAAACTGATTGAGCAAACTTTTTTAGCAGACTGCAAAAAATTTGCCATCCAAAATAAAATGAATCCACTCTGCTCTTCTGTCCTCTGAATCTGGGGGTTGATTTAAAGATGCTGCTGCTTTGTGCAGAGCAGTGTTTACCTCGATTCAGCTAGTGGATACAATGCTTGCGATAACAACAATGGCTCACGTGTAGGGCTGGGTATTGGCAAGGACCTCACGATACGATACATATCACGATACGAATATATCACGATACAATATATATTGAGATATATTGCGATATTCCACGTAGTAAAAATAAAAACAGCTGAAATACAACACATCGGCTTTATATTTTTAAGGAAGGAGCTGCAGTAATTTTGTCAGCTGCGTCTGTCATGTTGCATCTACCAGAAATGGGGGCCGTCAATTCTAGGCAACTAGCCATACTGCGACATCTAGTAGTTGTAGTTCACAGTTTAAAACGAGAATCTTCACACACAAAAAAAATTTTTTATTTATTAATTTTTTTATTTTTATTTTTTTTATCGATTTTTGAGCTGGAAAATGTAGTATATCGCGAAAATAAATATCGCAATATATTGCTGTATCGATTTTTTAGCACAGCCCTACTCACGTGTGGGGGGAGACATTCACACGCAGGGGAGGTAACATTGCGCATAGCGCCGTCAAAAAACGCAGAAATCAGAACGGCTTTCTGAAACACGTTTACAAATATATTGGCTGCCAAAAAGAAACCGACTGAAATGTCTTTTGTGGGTTTGTAGACACTCCAGATACCCAAAATGTAGCACTGAAAGCACTAAAAAAAAGTGAGTTTTTCATAATAGGTCCCCTTTAAGCTTTATACATTTTCACACAAATTCACCTCCACAGCTAACATTTTGTGTAATTGGTTCAGGTAAGACTGTGGCTATAAAATCTCACATGCCATCAGAATGCACAAGGTATAGCATTGGCAACGTACAACAACAGTCCCATCCGCAGCCTCCTAGCCACTCCAGGCAATACTGCAGTGTTGCAACGGCAATCAATCTAATGGGAGGCAATGTGAGCGTGGACACTCCCAGGGTGCCAGAGGGACATTCCCTGATACAGTTGGGGGGGGGGATTGTTGGAAAGATTTCAGACTGCAGTACAAGTCCGCACGCACACTGCGTCACGGCAAATATCATCAAATGTTGCTAGCATACAGGGGCGTTGGAACTCATTTCTGGAAGGGGGGCTTTAAATTGGGGGGGGGGGGGGGGGGCTTCACCCGTTGCACATTATAGACTACTTTACCCCTCACACTGCTTTCTGCCTTCTGGCACAGATCTGTGAGGTCCAGGGGTCGAAAGGGCGTTGAGGAAATAACATTTTTGGTCTTTAACATGCGATTTTAGGCAATGTAATGGAAGGGACGGTATGAGGTCAGAGTAGATAATTACAGCAAGAAATAAATTGCATAACGGTTAGGGGTGTAACGGTATGCTTAATTCATGGCACATACCTAGGTTTGGGGGTCACGGTACGGTTTACATTAACAGGTACAAAATACAAATTCGAAAGACTGCATTTATTTTCAATTACTTGGAGAACAAACAGTTGTGGCAACAATCCTTTTTAGGAAATAAAATAAAATCATGTATTGTAAAATAAAATCAGTTGGCCAATTGAGTTACATTAAACTAGGCTAAGACCTTCCTCTACATTGCTTAACAAAATAAATAAAGAAAATACAGATGTTTACAATTTACAATCATTTACCAGACGCTTTTATCCAAGGCAACTTACAATTACGTGCTGCAATTACGTGGAGCAGGTAGGGGTCAGGCATCTTGCTCAAGGCCAACTCTGGGGCTTGAACCCACGACCTTCCTGATGGGAGTCCAACACCTAGACCACTCGACTATCCTCCCCCCAATATACAGCCACAGTCAAGTATTCAGCAGTGTTACATTTGGTAACATTTTAGGCTTCATTACATAAATCTTCAAGTTTTTACAGTATTATTTACAGTATGTATGTGAACGTGAGGGACCTTTGTAGCGCAGCTCAAGCACTTCACATTCTCTCACATTCCAACAATTGTTGAACAACGTTGACAGTCTTTGTTCGATCTACAACTCTTTCCCGTTTCCTGTCTTCCAGCGCTGGGTCGTAACTGACGCTAGCCATGGTTAGCCTACCATGCTAGCGCACTACCTGTCCGGCTGTGGCTGTATGTGCTGCTGCTATACGTGTCCGGGAAGCTTTCAAACGTCAATTTGGTTTTGCATGTCTACCGAATACAATGTGTGTACCTAACCGAAAGCCCTGTACCAAACGGTTCAATACGTACCGTTACAGGCCTAATAAAGATCATGCCATGTTATGTCATCCATTGACTTAGTGCTGGGCTACCTTGCAGGGGCTTTGGTACAGACTGCCGGTGGTATTTTAAGAGCAGTAAAGAGCAAGAGGTGACAGAGGATTACCTCGCCGGAGCAGCTTAGTATCTGACTCTGACCATAGCACGAGCCACCGGGTCAACTGTACTGATTTTGCATTCCATATAAACATGATGGCCCCTGGCCCGTGGGTAGAGCGAGCCACTAGGGGTAGTGTGTAAAATCTGTCTGCCGAGAGGCAAAGCAATGCACGGGGGGTTTTTCCGCACCACCCTCACAAGCCTCTAGGGGGGCACAGTGATGTAAAAAGTAGTGATTTATAAAATCAGGCACAATATGGTGATTGCCATTGGTTTGCTGAAAGTAAAGAGACTTAGGAGGAAAGCAGATTTGGGCTTTAAGATTACAGGGTTACTAATTAGGGCCTGTCTTAAGGTCAGCACTGGGCGGAAGAAATACCATCTCACTCACTGGTAACAAACCACTGCATGATCTAAGATGTTTCTACATGCTAATGTGAGTCATGGCAGAGATGCAAGAAAACCGATAAGAATTCAAGAAAGTGATTTTGGTAGACAAATAGAAATAGAGCTGCAAATGGACCTTTAAAAAGAGAAAAAGCTGGAAAATAGAAGAGATAAAATAAAGTAGAAAGTGACTGAGACAGGGTCTGAAAGAAGAAAAGATGTGGTGACAGACAGAAAGACAAAGATGTGTGTTGCCTCATCTATAATGCATGCTTTATTCATTATCAATTAGGCCTAAGAGCACAACAGCATGATGACCCAGCTGGCATCGGTGCTGCTTCAGCCCTGACACTAGAGCCCATCCCAAAAAACGTCTAATTAGACACAAGCCCAGACACAATATTAAAAACGGCATAGCATAACTTAGCATATTGGCGGCACTGTCTGATCACGAGGCGTAACTGCACTTAAAAGCTGTCAATCTTTATTTCTATATTTTTTAAGAAATCACTTGAGGCGTATCTTTGCTAATGGCAGAGAGCCAGACAGCAGAACATAAGTTCTAACAGGGAATTGAAGGGGTCTTATGGTATGCTATTACTAATTCCACTAATAGCAATTAAAAGTTTACATTTAATCTTGTGTAATCTTGTGTATAATCTGCAGTTTGTGCAGGATGCAGTGATGAAAAACTGATATAGATATATATATATTATTAAGTATTACTTTGTCGTTAATGGCTTTAGCCTTTTCACTGTCTCTTGAAAAGTTTTCACAGTTTTCAAACGCCTGCTGAATGGGGAGATCCACACACACGTGATGTTTTAGCTTTAGCACCGCTAGCTGCTACCGCGGCTGCTTCGTATTCTTTTAATACTGCTTCGCCCAGATTACGACATTTCAGGTGAGCTATTTGAGATAAGATTTGTTGTGTTTAAACCTGAAGTCTTCTTTCCTCCTCTCGGAATCCTCGCTGAACAGGTTTTGCAAACAGCAATGCTGTTGTTATCTTCTGCAACTGAGAAAAACCACCACACTGGTGAAGACATGTTCATTATTAGTCTGGCAGAGACGGGGCCAGGCTTGTGTCCTGCCAGTAAGGCGCGATAGATGACGTAAGCAGCGCATCATGGTCTGTTTTTGGGCTACTCGGCCTGCAAACAATTTCCCCAATTTCATAAATTTATCTGATCTTTTTATCGGATAGATGATGTAATTTCCCCCCAAATAGGCCGATATTTTATCGGTCCGATAAATATCTTGCATCCCTAGCAAAAACAATCGAAATATTGGGATGAACGTAATCGAAAATAGGAACAAAAGCAATTTCAGTTTTTCCAGAGTGAAAACGCTATTTTAAATTTTAGGTAACCAGTAAATATCGTTATTTATCATTCCAAATCACTTTTCTTTAAATACCTGAGGAGGCTAATAAGTCTCATATCTCCCTGGCTCTGAATACAACTGCGAGGTGGTAAGATGTTATTTATCGAATATTACCTGTCTTGTAAAAGTTGTAGGCTAACGCTAAAGGCCCGTTTTCAAAGTTGGAAAACATTTACGCATGCACCCACACCAATCCTATAAGTGTTGTTTAATGAAAGCTGTAGCGCCAGCATGTTCGCATAGTTGCTTTGTATGAATATTAAAGATTTCAGATTTTTGTTTTTCTTGTCTGTTTGGAATGGGGATAGGGTTTTAGGCTACTATTTAAGTAATGCAGCCTAAATAATTTATATAGCCTTGTGCAGTTGCAAATATTCACCCTCTTTCTTTCTTTCTAATGCTTATTTATTTTATCCTATTATCGATATCGATAGGAGAAGCCTAGGAATGAAACGGAAAACTAATTTATTTAGTTTTAGTTTTAAAAACATTTAGTTTTTAATCCCTGTCTGACTCTATGGTAGACTATTTACTCCCCCTTGTGTTCAGAATGTTACAGGGTTTTTCCTGGCTCAAAATGAGGCGGAGGCGGGTGTACCTTGGACCCGGGTGTCCGGGGTCATGGTCCCCATAAGAGAGCAAAGTTAAGAGACTAGATCTATGAAGAATTTATATAATGTTTTTAATACATCATCGGCTGTCTGCTGAAAAGGAAATGTGTTTGAACTTCCACAGTTTAGCCTAGCAACAAGCTATTTAGGCCAATCATTGCGACTTAGATAAATTAAACAGGGAACCAGACGATATTTTATTCCACGATACTGTATCCATTTTTTTGATCCACGTATCGATACATAAAAATAAAAAAAATCATTAATCACAAGAAAAATATACAGAAGACAGGGAATTGATATACAAGAAGAATTCAATCATCAATACATTATTCGTGTTTTAAACAGAAAAAACGTGTAATGCAAATTATTTGGAATGGAAATTTTGAATTAAATATTTTTCACTCAATATAATGTGATGTACATTTTAGACTACCCGGGTGGTACAGAGCAAGTTGTAATTTCACCTCTATTTTACAATTTTCATGTAACATATCGCAATGTATCGTGATACGTATCGTATCGTGACCCATGTATCGTGATATGTATCGTATCGTGAGGTCCTTGCCAATACCCAGCCCTAGTGAGCGTACGAGCTTACAGCAGCAGGGGAGGGGTTGACTGACTGGTAGCGTAAAGGCGCAACTCCAGTTACAAATGACAGAAATGCAACGTTTGTTAGAAATGAAGACGCCCACCAGAGTTTTGTCGAGAGCTGGAGGCAGCACGAAATTTGACGGAGGCGGCCACCTCGTAATTCTCTATGCAGGAAAAACCCTGTGTTTGTGAGTAACGTGTCAGTTTATATTCCCTGCTAAATGCTTGGACTGTTGCGCTGTTGCGTGTGTGGCTACATAGTGAGGATGGGGGAGGAACGTGCGGTTCCTAAATTGTATCTGCTATATCGCAATAATCGTGAAATCCTGGTTATTTATTTCACAATTAACTGTGCCACCTAATTTCAAACCGTGGCATCCCTATAATGTGACTAATTCACAAAGTTACATATAGACATAATTTCTGATGCCAAATGGGTCTTTCTGGCAGCTCTTTCAGGTTACTGGCGACAGAGTGAATCAATGGCCGCAAAATCTTGTGATCGAATATCCTAAAATCAAACTCATTAATTTTATTTATCATATGCACTGAATAACAAAGGATAATTCCGTACAGAGAAATTCTTATGACATGGCACGCAACATCTACGCAGTAGGCAATAAGCTTAAGTTAAGCAAACAAAAAAACACTTTACTCTTTAGGCTACAATAAATCCATGAGTACCACAGCCTATAACCCAGAACACCTTCCCTCACAAAGTATCAGACACTAATAAATAGGGCTTCACCTAACTCTATCTATATCTATCTATCTATCTATCTATCTATCTATATATAAAAAAATAAAAAATATGTATTTTCAATCGATTAATCTTGAGATTATTTGCACACTCTGATGCACACACAACGCTGTCATTCTGATCAGATGGAAGATGGTGGACTGCATGTCATTAGGGCTACATGAAAAACTATTCGGACATTGGGAGATGTGTAATGCAATGTCATTCTTTGTCATGCTTCATGTACAACGCATTATCCTGATATCCTGTTGGACAATGGCTTGCTAAAAACATTTGTAAACACCATTCAAAGTGTGTACGTGCTGCTGATGTTAACCAGTGACTGGCAAGAGTTCTTGGAACTAAGCATAGCTATTGAGCCCAAGGGGTACAAGGCTAGCTAACGTGACTTTACCTTAATCTTACGCCGGTTGGGCTGGTAGCCAAATAGATCAATTTACAAAAGTAAGTAGCTGAAGAAATCTTGTCCTCGGCTCCTCAAAGATGGAGATGGCGTGGTGCATCAACGCACATCATGCAAATCGACGTATTTTTGTAATCGATTAGGTTGATTGCGCCAACTTTTCGCCCTAGCCCAACTAACAAATACAACACACTGTGTGTAAACAACATGGGCTTTTTTTCATGTAGTAAATTATGTTAATTTCAGTCTCAACAGCAATTAGCCTAATGTGTCTAATGTTGGAGCTCTCCTCTACCCACCTGGCCTCTCCTTACCGATGGCCTGAATCAGATAAAGAGAGGTGTCTAACATGCAAGTGTGTGTGCATGTGTAATACTAAACAATAGAGCAGACGCATGCATGTGTACGTGTGTGCAAGCTGGCGCTTGTGTGAGTGTGTGTGTGTGGGGGCTCTGCATCAGGATTAAAGAAGTAAAGTGCAAAATATATGAAAATAATTACCCAAATCTCTACAGTTCAAAGAAAGTCAGCTCCCAGACATTTCTATCTGTGATGTGGAATTACCAATAGAGGATTTTGAGACCTTCTAAGGCTAAGCAAACCAACAATAGTTAAAGCTTCTTACGAATTGATCTAGCTAGTAGTTAGGAGCTATGCTATATAGGACAATCCTGTATACTGTACATGAAAAGATGCTTAACGCTTTTTATTTGTGAAATTTAATTGTTGCATCACGAAGTTAGGCCATGTACTATAGTATTGCTATACTATAATATTTAGTATTGTACAGGTACATAGTGTCAACAAATAGTGATTTAATACATGTTGGCTAATATTGAGCATATAGGATAACACAAGGTCAGGTTAAGTGCAAGGTGATGCAAATGCATATAAAACAGTTCTACCTTTCTGCTCTATTATGTCAGGATGGGCTTTTACGATTTTGTTTTTTTTAGCACATAATGGTATGTTCAAATGTAATGGTATGATGCTTAGGAACTAAGTTATCCCTGAAGTTAGCACATTATTCATTATTCTAACAGAATGTTTACTGACAATGACTGATGTAGGACTTATTAATCTAATGACAAATGCACTTATTGTAAGGCATGCAATACAGTATACACTACTTTGTATACAAAATGCATTCATCACAGTGTACCTGCAAGCACTGTGACATGCAGTAAGGCAGGTTGTAACAGCTGATGGAGTCTAGCACAAACAATCTCAACAGCAGGAAGATATCACTGTCGCTTTTGTGAGGGGATAAAATTAACCATTTTACCCACATAAGCTCATGGTTAACCCACATCTTGTGGGGTTTTACCAGAAAGAGTGTTGTTGAATGCCATTTTAAGAGCCAGAGCAGGTATTTTACAAGGAATTAGCCACCATTGGCCTAGTGTCCTTACAGCACAACAGACTGCAGGGACGTATGTGCAGCAAGAAAAATATATCCACACTGAGTGGGCTGGCTGGAAAAGTGCACACCAACTAGATCATAGCTTGTGCTTGTGGTTCGCTGTACCTTTCATTTCGTTTACATTAGATACCGCTCGATCTGAACGTGGGTGGCGCCAGATTGCCAGGCAGCATATGGTCCCCTTAGTTTCAGATCATTCCGCTACATGCTTAAGAAACTTCATCCATTCCCCCGACCTTAACATTTAAAAAGAATAACGTTACATCTGACAAGATGTAAATAACATGTTGTGTTTTATGGGACTTGCATTGCTGAATTTCTGACATTGGTTAGGCCTCCGCGCTGCTAATGTCCACTAGTCCACACAAATCTGGTATTGTTGGCCAATACCTGGAAACCTACGTTACTAGGCAACTCACCTTCCTGTATCCTCTACTGACCAATTAATCAGGATAGCCAGTAGTCCAATGTTGCAGCTTGCTACAGCATTCTGAACAACGGTACATAAAGCCTCGGACTGCTCATCTGAGTGCAAAACAAATCTGCGTACGAAACGGTGTTGCAAATGTCAACAGAGCGCCCTGCTACCAGAAAAAAACTCAAATTGTTTATTGCTCTTTGGTGATGATCTGGTTAAACGCTTAAAAATCGAGTTAAATTTGAACTCGCGGACTACCGTAACCTCCACTAGAACAATTTTACAATTAATGGTAGAAGACATTTAGTATAAAAAGTGCAGCTAGAAGTTCAGAATATGGGAACAAACAAGGTGTTTGTCACGGAACGAATGTCATCAGGCCTGGTTTTGAACGAGGACACCAGGCTTGTGTACGGTAGGTATAGGAAGGTATCTGGGCCATAGGCTTCAAGCTACTGTCAGCCCGGGGTGTTGCACAGAGAGGAAGCCTAGTTGGAGAGAAAGGCGCTTCCTCCTCTCTATGGCGCTTTAGTCGACTATAGTGATCGATTCTTTAGAAACCAACAAACATTTCCTTACAAAAAAACAGGCTGTCAAACCGCTAAGTTATTCGACACATTATAACTCAGGCCTGCCCACTCGTGTGTTTATCAGTTGGCGGTGGAGGGTTGAAAATAAAACTGTGCTTACCATCTTGCCGGTTGGATGATGAAATCCAGACGATGAGAAAGAAAAAAGGGGGAAAAGGAGCGTCCGTAGGCCGCGGGCTTCGGTCGAAAACACGATGCTCTTGTTATTTGAGGTCTCGTCGTAGATTTAGAGCCAGCTTTAGACACAGACACACTCTCACCGCGCTGCTCTACCGAAGCTTTCTCACTGCAGTGGCAGAGGGAGATCCGTTGGGAGGGGACAGTAAGCGGGGGAGGTGCAGTACAGTACATCCGGGAACTCTTCTTATTCTTTTTTTTTCTCTATACTATACTGGAACCGTTTGTGCATATGCTCCTCCCAGCGGTGGCTTTAACGCACTGCGTCCTCATTGGCAGTCGTTTTCAGTTTCTGGCCTGCGGATACCACTGATATCCAGGCCCCACAGCAAGAAAAACCTACCGAACCAACAGATGGATTGGATTTTAGGGCATCCCATAATACTGTAGTCATCTGAAATAATTCATTCAGATTCAGAAAGATCATATGATTTATCTTAATTTTCAGCAATGTAATGCATGTTATAGATTATGTGGCCAAAATAATCAAAACTTCAAAGCTTAGCAAAACTCGTATACCTGACAGACAGGTCGGGAGGTATACAGTAAAGATCTGACCATCATAGCGCCACCGTGTGGTAACTTGGTGAGTTTATATAGGGTTTCCGGGCCCATATCAATAAGAGTAGGCCTAATAGACCCTATGTTTGCTCCTACTCTACTGTAAGTGTCTGGTTAAACGTGTACTCCTCAGTTTGGGTGCTAAGTGGCCTCTTCCCCTACAGCCATTTGCATTTGAATGCACAGTTGCGATTCAAACCGGCTGTGAGCTGGCGAGGAAATTTAGGGTTCTTGGGTTGCTAAATTAAAATCAAGGAGTATATATTTAAGGACTCCATGTAAATGAGTAAATTATGAAATAATGGGAGAATACAGTATATCATGCATGTGTAACGGTGTAATTATTTATATTTTTTAATTATTATTCATGTTCGGACAGTAGCGTAGGCAGAAATCCCAATGTGGGTGGGCACAGAGTATATGTTCTGAAACGCATGTTAACCAAAATATAACGAAGAAATAAGGAAGCCAGGCCCACACAGGCCCGCCCATGCCTACGCGGTTGTGTTGGGACCATCAGTTATAATTTGTAGACAAGTTTAAGTTTAGTTTATGAAGAATACATATGTAATTTATATTTCTGGAGAATTTAGCAGGTGCATTGTGGGTAGCAGAATAACATTTCTGTCTGTAGGTAGGTACCTTGGTCATTCTAGAATATGGGGCATATTTCGCCTCTCCAAACTAAACCTTGTTATTAAAAAAAATATTTGACTTAGTTTTGAATAATAATACTAATTACAACAACTTTTACTAATAATAATGCTTGATGTATAGCCTATTTTATACACAATTACTACATAAAATATTAACTAAATCACTCCCACCCCACACATTGACTGTATTTGTCTGTATAATATGGAACTTCAGGAATAAAAAAATATATTTTTTGTCTGTCTCAATGTTCTGGTAACTGTTAACTCTGTTATAAAATCACATAAAAATCTGCAGAGTTCTTATGAAAAGCATGTGACCTGCACCCAGTGATGTCACTTTCTCTAGCGGGAAACATCTGAAAGGCAGTGAGGTGTACCATGATTCTTTGCTCATTATTTTGTACAAAATGTTACAAAATGTTAAAGGATACACCAACAGTAGATTATTTATTTGTCAAATCTGTTATTGTGATGTAGTAGTGAATCTCTCATTACATTTTTAAAATGCTAATATGATGAAAAGCCATTAAATTGTTTTTAGAAAAGCCATGCGCTATCTGGTTTGAGGTTAGCACATGAAGTTAAGGCACAAAATGGTGGGAAATGTCAACTCTGTTACCAACGATGAGAAACAGCGTCAAATATTCCCAGATTTAAGCATTTTGCATTATTTGTCAACTCTGTTTAATGTTTTGGTTTTAAAATTATCATTAGATATGCCACAGGGTGGCAGTAGAACTCTATTTACTGTTATGATTTCTGGGTATGAATGCATTTGAAAATAACCTGAACGATATAGAATTATACTTAAATACATAAATGTAAATAATTGTTTATTTTATTATTTTATTTTAAATTTTACAACACTATATTATTACGAGAGCAGAATAAGATCTCGGACTGTAGCTGTAGATACAAGAGCCAAACCATCCCAGATGCAGTCTCACGCTAATGGTTGTTGTGTCCAATTCAGAAACAAATATTGAATGCCCCTCCTGGTCCACATTAGGCATAGGGAAGATATTTGATTTACTAACCATTACACTAGAAACAACATTCACAAAATATCAAATACAAACATTTATTTATCTCACAATGTACCAAGGTTCAGTATATTGTACCATTCTGATTGTTTTGTTGCTCTTATTTTGTTGCATAGGTTATCTCCTAAAAACATTTCTACCAAAACACAGTTTGTTGGAAAACAAGTAAAATATTTCCCTTTTACAAAAAAGATCAGTACAGATATATTTTAATATCTGATATCCGGCACATGTATCTCATTAGAATCACATTGAGTTGATTTGCGATCCTGTTTGTCATAATTTGATCCAAATATGTATTTTTGCACACTGATATTTAAATATCACACATAATAAGTAGTTAATCTAGGAGAGGTAGAAATAATTTACAGTACAAAACTAAAGGATGACAGAATTTTACATCACTGATTAGTAGCACAAACTGAATACACACACACACACACACACAAACAAACAGATGCTCTTGTCACCAGAAAGCCTTGTGGATCCAAACCTGGTGATTTAGCATTAGTATGACAGTAGAGGTTGAAAGATGATTTTCCAGTTCATCATGTAGGGCAACCAAAGAATTATTTTCATCTTGAACCTTGTGGATTTAGTATACTGGGTTAAACTGCAGAGTCGACGGTTTAACAAATGTTACATATTGCATAGTTGTGTTTGCTATTTGGATTCTGGCAGTAAGGTTTGGCTTGGTACGCAATACCAACTGTTATTATGCACTACTTGTGGACCTAAGTAATGGCTTCAAACACATACATTTGTATGAGTACTGCAATACTAACATAAATGGTCACGTATCTGCACGTCCATGTTGGCACACACATTTACGAGAACTCTACATGTGCACAGGCACGGATACACATACCAAGGACAAAACACACCCATGGTCTGCCATGATGTCCTGAACTTAACATAGGGAATCATAGGGTCATGGTTACACTGTAAGTGGCATTATTGTTTTTAATTCAAAATCATTTTCCTTTTTTTCCCCGCAAGACCTTCTTTGAAGTATGCTAACATCCAAATATACATAATTGAGCATGCTGCTATAAACTATAAACCTTTCCAGGCCTGGAAAAATAAAATTTCCTTTTAAATAATTCAGTATATCCACAAGTGTGGGAACACTTTTTAACACCCATCTGGTAGATTTTAGCCTTGTAAATACAGTATATACTGTATATGATTTTAACAATGAATACAAGACTTCCTGAGCAACCTACCAAGTCCTGCTCAGTCATCATTTGATTCTCTGGGTTAGAGTTAATAAAAAAAACGCAGGGGTTTCAAATACTGCGCCATGGTGAGCAGAAATCTTTCATTCAAACCATACACTGCATTAGCTCACCAACTAGGCTGTGTTAATTGGTTTGCAGTGAAAACCTATTGCCCACCAAGGCACACAGTCGGACGCCTGTGGCCTATAGGTGTATTCTACTTCCCTGTCTGTCCGTCAGAGGAACATCTCCTTGTTGATCCACATAAGGGTGCACGTGTCATTGGGTTTGCACTCATACTCAATGACGTTAAAGCTGTTTCCCCACTGGCAGTGGTCTCTCTTGTTGTAGTTGTAATATTTCACCTGCCACACTGTCTCAAAGAGGCCCGCCTCTGTAAACTGGCAGAGAAGCAAACGCGTTGGGCAGATGGCTGGGACACAAAGAGTATTTTGGTGCAGACACACACGCACGCACACAATCTTTCTCGCTTACTCACATGCACGCACGCACACACACACACACACACATACAGTATATATATATATATATATACACACCACAACATCTCTGGGGCTACCCAGAGGAGCTAAAGGAAAAACAGACCAAAAGACAGAGGGGTATGTGTGCACATCTGTCTGCAGAACAGAAACACCAGGAGTACACAGACGGTCAAAAAACACACTCTTCATCCCTGGTATCTGATTTCTACGTGTGTTTCCCTCTCTGGTAGAAGAAATGTTACAGTATCTCTCTGATAAAAACCATTTGTTACCTGTATGCTGATTTGGACTGGTTGTCTTTCCCCGCTCTTGGTGTGTGCGACGCCCTCTGTGTCGTATTGGCCAGTGTACACGACAGACTGGGGGTCTTTAGACTGCTGCTCCAGTGGAAACGTCACTCCACCCACGCTCATAGACCTGCAGAAAGTCACACAACCTCCAGTGGCCTGCAAAATGTTCAGTGGCAATAGACTGGGATCAAATCCCATCAGGGTTTTCTCTGATATAGTCTGCTTTGATTGTAAACTGTCCCTATAAATACTGTAAATAAAAGGTATACACCTGTAGTGAACCTGATGTATGTTGACAGGCAAAGCCTGTAATACATCTGTGAAATTTGTGTGTGTGTGTATACGTGTGTTTAAAGGAGGGGGTGGACAAGACACCTATTGTGACAGCACTTTGTGAGAGTTTTTTTCAGTGTAGGCTATAAATGTAAATGTTGTATAGCAGATAGTTTTCTAGCCAATCACATGCAGGGTTACAGTAATCATATATAT
>JAOEHI010000007.1:800211-832556 GCA_025447815.1 Percopsis transmontana | reverse complement strand
AGTGGAGGAGACAGTGGAGGAGACAGTGGAGGAGACAGTGGAGGAGACAGTGGAGGAGACAGTGGAGGAGACAGTGGGGGAGACAGTGAAAAAGCATAATACTTTTAGTGGAGCAGCCACCTATAGGTGTACTTTTTAAAAGTGAGTTGTCAAACAAATGGCATTCAGCACCACCAGCTCCTCCCATTGGTGCTCTGTCTTGTTTTATCAGATTTTCCAATTGTTTTCATTTTTACTTGTGCTGGTCAATTATAAACTATATGTAAAATAGCAGGAAACTGTTTTTTAAGTTGCAAAAATAATTGGGTGGGGGAGATGGGCCACCGCTGCCAAATACATGCAAAATGTTCAGTTGCTCCGCCCCAAAAATACATAATCTACTCTAAACTTTTAGTGAAAATTGACAGCTCTGAGCATTACCCAATGTCAGTCCAAATGCCGTCTTCGATCTGATAGGAGTGACAGCATTATGTGCATGAGTGAAATCAAAACGCCCTCTTGAAGTGAGAGTACCTAGGCAGTTGCAGGAAAGTTTGCTTTGTATTGGCACTGAAATCAGACAATGGAAAGTATATTCAAATGTAATACACTGCTTTTTCTTTTAAGGAAAAGGCAAAGCAGCATGGATAACTTGATCCAGATTTGTTCCTTGTTTTTGTTGAATCTGTCAATTCAACTGATCTTAGCACTATTGGAATTGATAATTTATTTGGTCAGACTTTGAGTTTGCATAAATTAAGTTGATTTTCAAGTCATTGGTGGCTTTCTTTTAAAATATCTGAAAAGTCGGAATAGAGCAAGCCTGTCGTGTGTTTCATTGTTTTTATTTTGTAAGTAGTTATTTTGGAACATTTGATTATTTGCTGGTCTTCCCGCTGTAGTCTCAGGCCTGGCCAGTGTTGCTGATCGGAGAGGACCTGATAGCCATCGCCCAGACGGGAACAGGCAAGACCCTGGCCTACCTGTTGCCAGGCTTCATTCACATGGACGGACAGCCTGTGTGAGTCTGGCATCCATCTGGCAGTTTTTTTTAAATTGGTTTAAATTTGGTGTGCTCATTAGTGTGTTTAACATTGTTCAATTAAAATATCACTTTAGCAGACGCTTTTATCCAAAGCGACTTACAGTTGCATGCTGCTATTACATGGAGCAGGTAAGTGTTGGGCATCTTGCTCGAGGATGTTTACAGGTAGGCCAACTCTGGGGCTCGAACCCACGACCGTCTGGCTGGGAGTCCAACATCTAGACCACTAGACCATCCTGACGTGTGTTATTATCTTAAGCTAATAAATAACACACAAACAATTTATTTGAACGCGCCCATTTAACAATAATGGGCGGAAAAAGTGCAGCTTTGGATGTAATAGCTGGTCCTTTTGATAGCAATAACCTCAAGTTCTTCCTAGCAGAACAGACCTTCACAACGTTTATTTTCCCCTAGATGATGGCAAGTTGTCCAGGCCTCGAGGCAGCAAAGCAGCCCCAAATCATGATGCTCCCTCCACCACTGTAGAGATAATGTTTCATGTTTGTATGCAGTGCCCTTTTTATGTGATGCATAGTGCTGCTTGTTCGTCCCGAACAATTGTTCGGGACGAACAATGAACTGATGACTGATGAACTGATGAACAATAGTGGACTGATGAACAATAGTTTCATCAGTCCACAAAACATTTTCACAGTACTATTGTGGAGTTTCAGTGTGAACTTAGGCACAGCAATGTGTGTTTTTTTTGGTTTTTTTGGGGGGGGGGGGGGAGCAGCGGCTTTCCGTTCTGCCATGGGCTCCATGCCTGTTTAATGTTTTTTCATATAGTAGACTCATGAACAGAGATGTTAACCTGTTCCAATGAGTCCTTAAACCTTTGGCTGCTACTCTAGGGTTCTTTTGGCCTCATTGAGCATTTTGTGTTGTGCCTTTGGAGTCATCTTGGCTGGGCACCTACTTCCAGGGAGCCACAGTACTAAATTGTCCATTTATATACCATTTGGACTATGGACTTATGACTATGCAAACTTTAGGATTACTTTAACCTTTTTCAGCTTTTTGCAAATTTTTTTTGCAAGTTTTTATGGTTCAGCGGATAATTGATTTAACAGCGGATTAATTGAATGGACTCAGGGTTTGCAGACTCCACTTAGCTTTTGTTGAAGTCATTAGCCCAGGGGTTCACATACTTTTTTCCAATCTACACGTTTGAATTATGTTTTCAATAATGACAAGAACCTGACCTTAATGTGTGTCGGTTAAAAACGATTGATTGTTCGTTCATTGTAACGACCACAATGATCAGACCACATTTTAAGAAAAATGTATACATAAATGCTCGTAATTCCAAAGGTGTCACTTAATTTTTCTTGCCACTCTCTATTTACATTTGGATAAATAAAATAAAGTGTCCTTCTGTTCTTGCTCCTTCCCTTTCTTCCAAAGGCCTAGGGAGGGGCGAGACGGCCCGGGCATGTTGGTCTTGACCCCCACCAGAGAGCTGGCCTTGCAGATCGAAGCAGAGTGCAACAAATACAGCTACAAAAACTACAAGAGGTAATGCAGGTTCACTGTCCAGACCTCTTTTGGACCCTCCTGTTAACACTAGAAGCGCAGAGCACTGGTCCTTGTACGTCAGTACGTATGTGTATGTACGTCAGTACGTATGTGTATGTACGTCAGTACGTATGTGTATGTACGTCAGTACGTATGTATGTATGTACGTCAGTACGTATGTACGTACGTACGTTCAACGGGGCCTAAGCAGTATTGCAGCTGTCTACCAAGAGAATTTGACAGCACGTGGAACGTATACAGCTTGGGAAATATGCAAACAATTTTTCACATTTTTGGTTAAGCAGTTTTTTAGATATTGTAATGTTAATTGTAGCGACCCCTTTTGGCCAATTTGTTATAATTGGTACATAGCTTCTATGTGCCATTATGAATGAGTTTAATAAAAATGTATATTGACCGCTGAAATTTGATTGGCTGTTGGTGGCCATTTTAAAGAGCTAGCCAATTGGCGCTTTAGGAAATGTGATCAAATGAGCCAGGCATAAGTGTACCAAATGTCACGGTTTTACGTCAAGCGCTTCTTAACTGGCAGCTGTAGCGTCCCCAATGGGCGCATTTTCACGATATTTGGTGTGCGTCCAAGGAATGTTGTTCTGTGTACCAAGTTTGGATAAGATTCTACCTTTGCAATAGAACCATAATTGTCCACGCCCTGAAAATGTATTAATGTGTTTCTTTGAAACCGAGCAACAAATAAAAAATCCGAAAAAGCTAATTTGTTCGTCTTAATTTGTAGATGTGTACCATTTTGTGAGAATCTAATGAACGGTCTAGGAGGAGATAGATTAGTTTCACTTGCAATTTTTTTGAAAATGGCGGGAATATTTGCATTTTGATTGTTTGTGTGCATTTTGATTCAGGACATTCCTATGTAATATTTTGTTGAAAATTGCATACAGAGCCTGAGATATGAACCTAAACGTGCCTATGTTGCGTTTGCCTATGTTGTGTTCTTGAATCCAGCCTGATATTCTTTTTTCCAGATGGTGGCTGGTAGGCTATGGTTTTAGTGACATCTTGTGAAACTAATAAAAAAACATTACATCCATCAGACATGTAGCCTAATCGAATAAATGTATTTTATTTTACGGACACAACAATTAACAATGGTAAAATGCAAATGTTTTGCAAAGCGGATAACATAAAAATATTATAATACCGTCACGGCGCTCCTAGTGTGAGAAAAAGGAAATGTTTAGGATGCAGTCTAAACAAACTGTAATTGTTTCTCAGTGTACTGATGATCAGTTTAGCTCTAGAGACTGCTTGTATGGTATTAAATGTTGTTTTTAATACAATATCTATGTCTGTCTCTCTCAGTATCTGTATCTATGGTGGGGGAGACCGGAGGGGGCAGATCAACCTAGTTAAGAGAGGTGTGGACATAGTAATTGCAACGCCTGGACGACTAAACGATCTGCAGATGAATGAGCTCATCAAACTAAACTCGATAACCTACCTGGTAAAGTGTGTGGATTAGAGGTGGTATTGGTATATTCCTCTATCTACTGTCGTGTTGCCTTGTAACTCCTACTGTATGTCCAAGGTCCTGGACGAGGCAGATCGTATGCTAGACATGGGCTTTGAGCCTCAGATCATGAAGATTCTCATAGACATCAGGCCAGACCGACAGACTGTTATGACCAGGTAACAGGCCAGTCTATTAACTCAAAATCATTCCTGAAGTGCCTTTCAATGGAACGGGTCCTTTTCTGGCAGAGCTGTGACTTCAATGAAACACTTCTATTGGGAGATGCCCTCAATTATAAATACCGGCTTGGGCTGGGCGACGTGGCAAAAATGTATCACAATTTAGTATTATAACATGTATTACATGTTTGCCAAGTCTGACCCAAAACTAGATGAGCCACAAACATTTTTTTTTTTTAAATTACTGATTGACTGTCTGTTTTAGTGCAACCTGGCCAGCTGGGGTGAGGCGACTGGCCAGATCCTACCTGAAGAACCCTATGATGGTGTATGTGGGAACTCTGGATTTGGCCGTGAGTGCAGCCTTAAACGGGGACCTTTTTGGCTTTGCCATTGGCTACAGCAGTGTAGCCCCTATGTTCTTTCTGGTCCTGAGTTTTCTTTTTACCAATCACTATTCCTTGATTTTTTTTATTTATTTATTTTTTTACATTTTATTTCCCGCAGTATATTTATTTTTACTGACTCTTGGTGGCAGGCGGTGAACACAGTCCATCAGACAGTGCTGTTTGTCCAGGAGGAGGAGAAGAAAGAGTACCTGTTTGACTTCATCCGCAACATGCAGCCCCAGGATAAAGTCATTGTGTTTGTTGGGAAGAAGCTAATGTAAGCAAATTACAATTAGGTAAATTAGGAGACGCTTTTATCTAAAGCGACTTACAATTACGTGGGGCTATTACATGGAGCAGGTAGGGGTTAGGCATCTTGCTCAAGGATGGTACTTTTGTACCATTTTTACCACGGGATATTTGAAATTCAACATAGTTGGTCACAAAAACACTGTCTTAAAAATAGAAAGGCTTTTTGCAAAGTGGGACAGTTAAGAGGATGTTTAAATTTTCATTAGAATCCCCATTAAATACTTTTTTCCCCTAATTGCCCTGACCATTTTATTAAGATTTAATGGTACTCCGTATGTATGAACGTGTTCGTTCCTATATCCCAGAGCTGATGACCTGTCCAGTGACATGTGCCTGAAGGGTCTGGCCGTACAGAGTCTCCATGGCGACCGAGAGCAGTGCGACAGAGAAGCGGCCCTCAAGGACTTTAAAGAGAGTATGCGCAAAAAATACATTAAAAGATTTAATGTAAATAGCTATTTGGCTTTGAATCTAAAATGTAGAAATCCCAGAACTTCAGCATTATGGGGTGTAAATGTAACGGCTAGAAACCTGACTTCACAATTGGTGCATACACTAATTGTGTGTGTGTGTGTGTGGGGTCCAGGTCGCGTTCGTATCCTGGTGGCCACAGACCTGGCGTCACGCGGGCTTGATGTCCTCGACATCACGCACGTCTACAACTACGACTTCCCGCGGAACATCGAGGAGTACGTCCACCGTGTGGGCCGCACGGGGCGAGCCGGGTGAGTCTGCATGAGCCGTGTCCCCTGGAGTTTAGTCCCCAGGTTTCCGCTCTGCCAACTTCCCCAACATTACTACTACTGCTTTGTGACGTTGTGCATGTTCCAGGCGTTCTGGTGCTTCCATTACCCTGGTAACAAGAGGAGACTGGAAGCATGCCTCTGAACTGATAACTATTCTGGAGAGAGCTGGACAGGTAAAAAGACATGCTTATGTTCACATGGTTTTATTTTTTGTTCTTCATCTTGAATAGAGGCTTCAGAAGACGGTGACCTTCAAGGCAAGGTTGAATTATCAGAACAATACATTGATGTTTGTAATTAATGGTCCTTTCGTGGATGTTCCTTTAGGAGGTCTCTCAGGAGCTTGTTCTCATGGCTGAAAGATATGACAAGCACAAGAAGGAAAAGGAGATCGGTGGCCTCAGAGAAGGTGGGCGAGGTGGGAGGAGAGACGGGGGAGGAAGAGGAGGTAGAGGTGGCAAAGACTGGAGATTCTAACATGTAAATGTTTCATACGTGTACACATCAGTTTCCTACAAATATCTGGAAAGTCTTGATTGTGGTGGTAAAAGCAAAATTAGAATGGCCTTTCTAAATGCCTTTGGTTTAGATTTTGTCAGTTTAGGTTCTTTCTTCAGAACCTGTGTGGTGGTGGTCAACCCAAAGTTTCAGCATTTAAGAGTTAAGAAGTCTGCATTGGTGGGTTTCACGTTTGTGAATGTTTTTACTTGCTGTTTGTTTTTTACCTTTTGGGATGGGCATTTAATTTTTTGTTGTGTTAATCCCCTTCTCCACACCTTTTTGAATTGAAAACATTACACTTGATTTAAAAAAAAATGATTTTCATTAACTTTTGTCCATAATTAAATTGGTTCAAATTATGTATTTTGGCACAAATGTGTTACACTTCCCCCCCCCCCCCGGAAACAAAACACGTGAGACAAACCTGTTTGGTTGTAACATGTTTAATGTTGTAAGGAGGCTCATCCCTTTTTAAATAAGGTGCAATATCTTATGTCAATTTAAAGTTTTCCAGTGCAAGTGCAAGGTTTAGCACAAAAACAATGCCAATCAAAGTGCTTAGAGTCAACAATCTGTCTAACTCGGATGTGCCAAAATTTGGACTGTTTTTGTTTTAAAGCTCGAACACAAATAACTATTTGGAAGAACCTAGTTTTTAACTCGCAATATGCTCTCATAGAAACTGATACTAAAGCAAGACAACATACAAGCCTATACGGCAGAATTAAGAGGGGTGATTAAATCATTCATATCACTTCATGAACAATATCGTAACATCTAAACCACAGAAAGCCATGAACCCAAATAACAGCTACACATGATATCACATTGTATAATGATGATCTAGCCACTGACATGGAGGCCGGACATCTCCTTGGGGAATGGAGATCTAAAGGTTGGTCTTTCCTGCGGATGCTTTTGCGATGCATTGTGACAATTAACCAGTCTTTGATTGAGTTGAAGCAGCCAATCATGAGATGGGGGTGGATTACTGATGTCCTGCCCTGGGGGACCCTGGAGTTGGCAGCAGAACACAACATTCATTTGTTCTTCTGGGCCTTCTGGGCGGACTTCGTGACTTTCCCGGTGGTGGAGACCTTCTTCTCCACACCCTTAATGACACCGACTGCCACAGTCTGGCGCATGTCGCGCACTGCAAAACGCCCTGCACCAAGAACAGATGGGAAAATTAACATTTTCTATCACTTTCTTTCTATCTGCCTCATGGTCTGAAACAATATACTACAATTCACCATTAAAGTGAATTGTTCAATTTGTTGAATTTAGATATGATGGGATAATGCCTTTTATCCACTGTTGGATAGCTAAACTTACCCAATGGAGGATATTCGGAGAAGCTCTCAACACACATGGGTTTACCAGGGATCATGTCCACTATAGCAGCATCTCCGGACTTGAGAGCTTTGGGGTTGTCCTCCAATTTTTTCCCAGAGCGACGATCAATCTTCTCTTTTAGCTCTGCGAACTTGCAGGCAATGTGGGCAGTATGGCAGTCCAGAACAGGAGCATAGCCAGCACTGATCTGGCCTGGGTGATTCAGGATGATCACCTAATGGATACATGGGTTAACCTTTTAATGGTGCAGTAGACAGCTTTAGATAATTAAGCAAGAATGAGCAAAAATTTGTACAATCGGTGCTCCACATCATATTTATCCAATAAGATGCTGGAATGTGCTCCCTACCTGACCGATCACAGTTGCACCTGGAGAGTGACTGGTTGGGATGGGGAATATATTTACGCATTGGTTAAATCAGATGTAGACGCTGGATTATTTGCTCATTCTTGCTCAATTATGAAAATCTTTAAAAGGAAGCTGAATATTGTTAGGGACTATTGCTGTTGATTTAACCTAAAAGGACTGTAAAGTCCAGACAGGTGCAGGAAACTGACACCACCTCCTTTTGAATTATTTAAACAATTTGTAACATTTCAAACTGAAACAGCAATTGTAGCATGGGACCAGCTTATCTGATTAACCAGTTATCTCAAACACCTAACTGGCCTTTGTAGTCTATTTAAAAATGCAAGATATCTAGCCCCTACCTGCGCCTTAAATACAGTTGTACTCAATGTAAATCGCTTAGGATAAAAAATATCTGCCAATTGTTACTGTAGTATATCATGTGGTTGAGTGAGTAATTACATGTTGCTAAAACGGTTTGTTCTCCATAGTTAAATACAGGATACCCAAATGTCTAAAATATTAATACAAATCTTCTTTAAAGCACACCTGAGCAGTGAAGTTAGCAGCTTCTTGGGGCGGGTCGTTCTTGCTGTCGCCAGCTACATTGCCACGGCGAATGTCTTTGACGGACACATTTTTTACGTTGAAGCCCACGTTGTCTCCAGGGAAAGCTTCAGTCAGGGCCTCGTGGTGCATCTCCACAGACTTTACCTCAGTGGTCACATTGACGGGGGCAAAGGTCACCACCATGCCAGGTTTAAGGACGCCAGTCTCCACGCGACCTACGGGCACCGTTCCGATACCTGAGGTGGAGAAGCGTTAAACAAGGAGATGGGTAAATGAATTAAAAAAAAAATTTAACAATGCTTGTATATTTTACTAAAGATTATACAACTATTATAATAAAACACTAATGTGTGTGTGTGTGTGTGTGTGTGTGTGTGTGTGTGTGAGAGAGAAAGACTTTTAAGCCTCGAACCAATCCTACCAGCTACGACATGACTCATGGCCATCAAAGATTTGAATCTGAGCAAAGAAAAAAGGCTAAGGTACAAGACTGTACATCATTATTTAAATGAGTTGATGAACTACTCATCCCATAAACAATTGCGAATACGAGTTTCCAAGGACTTCTATTTAGTATAGTTTAGCGCGCTTCTTGAATGAAATCCTTCTCAGTGTTTAATATTCTTGAAAAATAGTGATTTATATTATACCATTATAATGGTATACGATAATTGTTTTTGTATTACTTTTCTTCAGTCACTTTTAGCTATCTTCTCTTTCAACTTCAAAGCTCTATGAAATTTAATTTTCACCTGTAATTAAGTCCTCTACTATTATGCTTTTATTGATCTTGATGGTAAATTTCATATTTTATTGATAAATTATTCTTGCAAGAAAGGCGTTGTATAAGTCTTATTGATTGATTCACAGGGGCATGGTAACAACTTTGAGTTTCCAAGCCTTGCTAGCAAGACCTACGTAGCGTGTGACGGAACGTTGCAGTCTCCGCAACAGACGTAAATTGGATCGGGACATCCTTACACACCACCCCGTCAACCGAAATCTATTTCTACACATTTCTCAAAGTTCTTGTTAAGCCCACCTCCGATCTTGTAGACATCCTGCAGGGGCAAGCGGAGAGGTTTGTCTGTTGGACGGGTGGGGGACTGGATGGCGTCTAGAGCCTCCAACAGTGTGATCCCAGAGGCATTACCCTCCTTTCTGGTAATCTTCCATCCTTTAAACCAGGTCATCTGCCAAAGAAAAAAGTAAGCTGAACATAAATATAACTGCCACAGTATTTTACCTTCTCATCTGGCATTAATTGTCTTGCACACACACCCAGATATTTAGCCTTTTAAACCAGAGACACTTAATTAATCAAATGTCCACACCTGTCCCCAAGTCCCGTGAACATCCAGACATTCACTCCCACATACAGAGATAAACTACACCCCCTCCCTACACACCATACTATACAAATAATATTCAAATGCAGAGCTTCCTGCATCTGTTTCCAATATAGTTTGCATGTACTTGGCATTCTGCTTACATTAGGGCTGGCCTCCAGCATGTTGTCTCCGTTCCAGCCAGAGATTGGTACGAAAGCCACAGTGTCGGGGTTATAGCCAATCTTCTTGATGTAGGTGCTCACTTCCTTCACAATTTCCTCATATCTTTTCTGGCTGTAGTTGGGCTCAGTTGAGTCCATCTTGTTGATTCCCACAATCAGCTGTTTCACCCCCAGTGTGTAGGCCAGGAGGGCGTGCTCGCGGGTCTGCCCGTTCTTTGAGATACCTGCCTCAAACTCGCCCACGCCGGCTGCAACAATCAGCACAGCGCAGTCCGCCTGGTGACACAAGAAGGGTTTGTAGGGACCTGTGCGATTTTCACTCTTAAAATTGGCTGCTCATTAAGGTGCTGATTGGCAAAATGTAAGAGTTTAGGCTTAGTCTTGTGTGGCAAGAGTATGTTATCAAACTCTTTCCCACTAACCTGTGCTGTTATCAATAATGGTGCTAGCAGCTTGGACTGATGTACAGAACGGACAATGAAAAAATGAATTCCACCAATGGTATCCATGCACATTACTCTAAATAAAAACATACTGTATACATACAGTGGAGTCCCAAAGTCTGAGACCAAACTGAAAATCAAATTTTCACGTAAACCTGGAAATAATCAGTTTGAGGATTCAGAAACATTTAAAAACAACACACAAGCACTACGTGAAGACCAGTATACTTAATGCAGGATAGCCTGGGTTAAATTCCCGTCATGCCAGGCCTACCTGTAAACGTCTGCTAAATGTCATTGTAATTGCCTTCGGGGAAGTTGCAATATCAATAAAAACACAATTGAAATCAAATGTTTAAGACTGAGTGTGTAGCGATGGCGTCCCTTTTAGTCTCGCATTTCTCTCCTGCACCTCCAAGCAGAGGTGTCAGTATACTCAATTCTGTATACAAACATCAGCTCCCTCATGTTTGTATACAGTTCCCTTTGGAGCCTTCAGATCAGCTGTCAAACGGCAACAAGCCACCGCTGAATGACAAGCAACTAGATTATTGTTGTTCTAGTATGAACTGGCCCCAGCCCTTCAGAGCGCTGCAACTACAGTCTTCTATGCACTCAGCGTTCAACAGTATGAAGGCCATTTAAATCAATTCTCTACAGTATGACGCAATTAACCCCCACATAGTGTAAATACCATAAGCAGCGCACACAGCATGGCTAAATGTAATGCGGTTACAAACCTGAGAGGTTCCTGTGATCATGTTCTTGATGAAGTCCCTGTGACCCGGGGCATCGATGATGGTCACGTAGTACTTGCTGGTTTCAAACTTCCACAGTGAGATGTCGATGGTGATGCCACGCTCCCGTTCAGCTTTCAGCTTGTCCAGCACCCAGGCATACTTGAAAGACCCCTTCCCCATCTGCAAAATGTAATGTCTATTATGTTAGTCGTGCTTTTCATTTTTCTATGCTATATCTATTTTGAAAGGTCCAATTTCTATGGAAAATGTAGGGTTAAAAGACCATGACAGCTCAATAATGTTCTGTGAGTAGTTTGATAATCTAATTAGTTTGTCTATTCAGCAGATTAATGAAACGGTAGTCATGGTGAACTTGACCTTGGAGCCAAGGCCTTTATTATTGTTATGCAATCAGTGTGGAAATGGGTTATGATACATGACTGCGGTCAGAGACATTATATAGAAGAGACGGACCACTTCACGAATCCTGAATAGAACTCCATGGGAGAAGTCTAACGCCAAAAATGGCGGCGTGTGCACATATGGATGTGGTTTTGGATTAATGTTTAGTTTCCAATTGTGATAACTGATCCTGTAAGGATATAAACTAATGATCATAAATAATAAACACGTAAACCCACATTGTGAACTTTACTAATGTCCTCTCCCCTTTTTAAGGGGTTTATTCATTAGATTTGGCGGCAGTACCCACTTAGGAGCGCTCACGTTTGGAAAAAGACGACTTGCCAATCTGAACTACTAGCACCCATATGACACGGCAAGCTCCGCCCCCTGCAAGTGACACGGTTAATATCCTCTCACCTCAGCAGCTTCCTTTTCAAACTTCTCGATCGTCCTCTTATCGATCCCACCGCACTTGTAGATGAGGTGGCCTGTGGTGGTGGACTTGCCGGAGTCCACGTGGCCAATCACCACTATGTTAATATGGAGCTTCTCCTTTCCCATGGCAGCGGACAGCTGAATCTGTCGGCGGGGGATGGCAGTCCGTGAGAGAGGGACCACTGTGCACTGGTTAGACTGACCAGGTTATCTTGCATTCTACAAACCCTAATCGGGTGGCAATAGTAATCTTCAAATCTGAAGTAGATGTCCAATACAGGAACATTCATCCGCAGTATCATTCCCCTCTCCTAGGTGACAGGCTTCTCGGGTAGATTCAGTAAAAGTCACTACAGCCGGTACAACTGGTGAGGTCCATAGTCAAATGGCCATCGACTGTGGCAATGTCCCACACTGATTGGCTCAGCCATATTATTTAAAGGGTTGATCAGATGTATGTACCCAAATCAATTTCACACACTAGTAAGCTGTCAGACTTATTACAAACTATCACAGTGATGTATTCAGTAATATGAATATAATATACAGGTACATGCATGTTACTGGGAGGTCGTTGGTCCGACGGTGGGCATTTGCCCAATCGCACTTGGAGGGTTGTATCAATAGCAACAGAAACACTAAACCTGCACCTCTTTTTTTTCTTTATTCACCCACCCTGTCCTCACTGCTGGGCTCAGACCAGCGCCAGAGACAAAGAGCCCTGTTTTTGAGCACTACCTGTCTTTTAGTTACATATACTGTAGCTTTGCTCCAAGTCAGCCCACCATTTTGTCAGGATCCTGACTATTGATAGTGTAGCAGCCATTTAAGACACTGTAGTGCACACAGGTTAATGCAGATCAGACACCTTTAAACAAACTCCTCAGGGCTGTTCTGGTGGGGATTGAGATAACCTTGATTACCATGAATAGTCCAAGGTCATTACACATGGTTTCTATTCATGTTGATGTGGGTTTGTGGTATTTAATTTCATTTATGATAGACATAGGTGACAGGTAGGTCAGTATTCTGTAGCTTAATCGGCCTAGCAACATTAATCTCCAGTTGACAGACGTGTGTAAAGTGCCACTCCATTTGGTGTTTACAAAGCAAGTTTGCTGTTTACATACGTCCTTCAGCCACCACATTTGTTTCCCTTATTCTCAAAAAGTTCTATATTAAAATGCACAAAGAGATAAAACTGCCACAGTGTCCGTATAGTTCTAACGTCAGGGATTTAGTAAGCTTTCCTCCCTCCCTGCTTTCGCCGCCATGTTCTCAACTGTCCGCTTACTGAAGCTCGATGCGTAATACCAGCCTCTAGTCCTATTTGCATCAATTCAATATTCCCATCTATGTGCACAAATGGAAAAACGACGTGAAATGGAAACTCATTCGTTCATCTATTCGTCCGATAGCCTTTAAAACAAACTATTACACGGACAATGTCATCGAATAAGTCGTACCTGTGAGAGCGTCGGTATCAGGTTCGGTGCAGCACCGGAGGAGAGCTAGCTGATCCGTTTATCGCAGACAGGCGCGGTTACGTAACTACACTGTGCGCGTCCCCGCTATAGCATCACAAACAGGAACCGTCAAAAGTTACTAACTCTGAAGTTTATAACTTACATTGAATAATGAACTATTTAAGTTAGTCTAAGTTAGACACTATATATTGTTATGTATAAATGTAAGTATGTTGTTGAATATTGGAAGAATTAAGCGAGATGTATGCTATTTAGTGCGGGAGGGGTAGCCTATTTTCCGAGAAGGTGCTTCAGGAACTAAAATCGGTCCCTAGGTAGATTAAAATTAACTTTGCTCTCTGCGGCTTTTGTGGAGCGTGTCCGGCCGCACCACAACATTACTAGCATCCTAGAATCCCGACATCCCGGCTAATCTGTTCTGGGCTACCATACATTACATAACATGCAAAGTAACAATTCCTATTAACAATTGAGAATAAGCAGCAATTTTGATTGAAACACAACTGTGCGTGTACGTTGGGGAGGGGTAATTCTCACAATATTTTACAGTATAATAAACAATATTAATGCTGGATACAGAAAGCGAAAAACGTTGAAGAAAACATTGCCTTACATAATTATATTTAGTAAATACAATAATTTACACAGAACCTGATACAGAGATATGACACATTCTTCATTAACATTGCCATAGCACAAGGTACACCATGTACCCTATAGCATCTCTAGAATTCCCTTAAACACCTGTACATTAACATTAAGAAAAAAAAGAATTCATAATTAAAACAATTAATGCAACCATTTCAATTTCTACAGTGAGAAATGTTAATTGTAGACAAGTCGATAATTGACCTGTTAAAATAAAACAATAAGACAGTGGTTCCCAGCCATGTTGCACAGATGCCCAAGAGCATGCTTTCATTCAGGCCAAACTACTGCAGGTAATTTCTTAAATAACCAAACTTTTAGACAAGGTGGGGTAAACTAATGAAGTCAGATCTTATTGTAATGAAAGCTCCTCTTGTTTCTCTATATTTTGTCTGGAAACCACCGGAATAAGGCACAAGGGCAGTGTAGAATGAGAAAAAAAAAAAAAAACTCTCACTTAAGGCTTTTTTTTTTTTGGTGCCATTTCCCTCTTTGAGCTTATCAATTAATGGTCCAGTTATTCGTTTTTCCTAGATTGACAGATCTAAGTACTGTATATTGATGCCTTTAAGATAGGCTAAACCTATATCCGAGCCTAGTGTTTTTTTAAGAACTTAAGACATTACAATGTTGGATCTAATATCTGTTCCCTTTTCATTCCTAATGAGACATGACAATAGCCCTGAGATTCGACACTGACATTGGGTGAAACTCCTGCAAACAAATGTACAGGTATGCATCTATCAGGAAACCTTTTACAGTGCCTGCAAAGCGAAGCATGTTTTTACAGTTCAGATTGCAGCAAAAAATGTATAAGTTAACATTTCAGCTTTATGCAAATTAAACCATGGCTGACGTTTCTTATAAGTCTTTCTAAAAGGCTGTACATGGTATTCAAGTAAAAAAAAAAAACATTGTATCACATGATACAGAAATACTAACAAATAGTCTATATCATGTTTAAAAACAGCTTACAATCAGGAATACAATAAGCACATACAATTTATCTTAAAAGCTTTGTTGCCCTCCAATCGTGTTTGTGCGCTGAACAGCTGAGGTGTACTCAAAAATGTGATCTATTCAACACATCCCTGTGTTGAGTTTCTGTTCTAGTCTGATACTATAGCAATAAGTGCCACAAATATCACTTTATACTGCAGGTTTAGGTACAGTACTGCCAATGCTTTAATCTGAATCTTTAATAGAATCAGTTGGTAATTAAAAATCATAGTGGTGATTTTTGAGCCTGTGTGTTCTTGCCAAAACTCAAATTCATACTTCCCAACCTGTGGTCAACAAGACCTTGAGTTTGGCCAGTCGGTCAATGATAGAACATTTTAAAAAAATAAAGCAGTAAATATCCCATACATATAAACGTGGCTAAACAAAACAATGGCTGGTGGAAGCACTATTATTCACCATTATGACATTAACTGGCCTACAGAAAAGTGCCGTCCTTAATTGACTCTACAGCTATACAATTGTAAAGAATGCCTCCATGGGTTTTACAGCACATGCTTTATGGAAATCATGACAAATCAATGAAATTGACTGGTTAAAAATCCACGTTGTGTAAAAGAGTTTAACTCATGTTTCACACTGGCCATTTAGTTTCTAGAAGATATATGGGCATTTTTCTTGGTTATTTAGTCCCCATGAGAGTAGGGCGTGGATATCGCCCATGGCTGCACTGTGCCTCGACCAAAAATTGTGTAGAAGGCCGCTCCAAACAGGTTGATACCAGCAGAGATGTAGAACACAGTCTGCCACTCCTCTATGGTGTTCTAGAAGAGAATTAGCAGTTAGCAATGTATGATACAGGGAGGGTGCTGCAATATGTGCAAGTAACTGGAAATTAAATAAATAAATAGAAAGCTTGCTGTAGCAGCATAAATTAAAAAATACCAAGCAGTAGGTATAACAACAATCATTAAGCCAACAATAAAGAAACCCACAAAGCATCCTGCCTTTGCTGGATGGAGGAGGAATATGTATGCCCCCTGGTGGCATAAATGTTCATCTGCTAATACTGATACTGAAGGTAAACCAATTAGACATGAAATAGGATAGCAACATAAATGAACCACCTGTTTATCAAGGGCATAAGGTGGAGCATGTAGTGCGTTCTTTAAAGCAACAATCAGATTCACTGAGATGCATTGCTGATTGTGATATGAGAATAACAGAAAACCAATACACATAGATGACCTGATTTAAATAGTCATGAAATTAAATTACCCACCCTTGAAATAGAACAGAATAAATAGTGTGCTGCTTGAGAGTGGAATTCTTTACTCACATTTTTAGTCAAAGCTCTGGCTATAACTGGTCCTACCATCCCAGGAATGGTAGCAAAGGTGTTGGTGATTCCTAACAGAATGCCAGCATACCTAAACACAGAGACCAAGATTCAATAACACCCAAAGTACATCAAGATACTAATAACACAACATTGTCTTGTGTTGTTTTGATGTTTAGTACCATTATTGTGTAATGTTTTATTTTGCTGTATTTTCTATTTATCGAGGTCTTCAGTTATAGTCATTTCTGGAAATAATTAAATATAATAAATTCATTATGATTGTAGTAATCAACTAGTAATTGAGCAGTAATATACCTGTAACAATAGGTACTCTTTAGTACAGAGTAAAGCCTCACACACCTGTATCTTGGTGTAACTGTACTGTACATCAGCACAGTTTCAAAGCTGCTACACAGGCAGGTCATCTGATACTGTTATTGAGTATTGTTGTGAGTATTGTTTTAAGGTATTACTGATAGATTACTGTTATATTAAGTGTTTCAATACTTTCTATGATTTTAGCTGTATTATTAAATTACTACTTGTATGACGGCCTTTAAGGTCCAAATCAAGGTCAAAGTCTTACGAGGGGGCAATATCTAGGTGGTTGATGTTGAATCCAGCAGCAGAGAGCCCTCCCAGCGAGGAAGAGATGGTCAGGAAGGTAACTGCTAGGACGTAATCACAGCCGATGTAGCCTGCTGCCACTAGGAACACCGCTGGTCCAAGCATCCCTGCAGAAACGCAAACACACATTAAAAAAAAAAAAAAAATAAAGGAAAATGTTCACATTTATGCCTGTAGAAGTACACATCTTATCAGTCACATCTAAACCTAATAAACTTTTTGTTTTGGAATTGCGAAAACTGTGAGTATGGACAGCCTCTGGTTATCAGAATGTGGTAATGCGTTCATGAGGAAAACCATGCCGCGGGACCGCTACAGAGACTTAATGAGATACATGCGTTTTGACTACAAAGAGACGCGGCCCGTCTGTATACAGACTGACAAGTTTACGATGTTTTTTAGACACATGGAACAGTTTTGTACGAACTGCAGGCTAGGAGCATGTCAACCTAGCGTATGAGCTCCATCAGAACCACATGAAGGCCAAGGCAGTGGCAGCTTCCGCCAAGACAGCAAAGTGTGTGGCAGCCTGCCCCAGTATTCCGCTCACTCCAGGCCAGACCGCGCAGTGCCAGATTGTTGCCAATGTGTTTATTTATTTTGGCTATCACAGCATATTTAATTATTATTTTAATAGTCTAAATAATAATAAAATAGTATAAAGCCTAAATAAAACAGTACTCCGTAGCAGTATAGATTCTGTAAAAGATGTAATGTAAAAGACAAGGTCACAGACACAGGGAGCTGATCTGCATCTTACAGACATTATGTTTGTGACAGTTAGCGGTTCAACAGTCCTGTAACCTGTGTCTTCCTCACCGGCAACAGAGAAGGCCTTGCGGACAGCAACAGTACGGTAGAGGCAGGTCTCCCTCAGGTAGTCAGCCAACTGGCCAGCTACTATGGCCAGAGTACCACAGCCAATGTAGGGCAGAGCCGACAGCAGGCCGTTCTGCAGAGAAAAAGGCAACTGCCACGTTTCGGTTCTCAAGTCTTTTTGACCCATAACCTCAAAAAAGGAAGTCATAGCTTGTGACCCATAACATGTGTGTGAGTGTGTGTCAACCAGTAGGGGTCACCTGCTGTATGCTGAACCCCAGGATGTCACTCATGTAGGTTGGCAGAAGGGTGAGCAGCGTGTAGAAGGTCCAGTTGTAGGAGGTGTGAGCGACCACGATGGCCCACAGGGGCCCAGACGTCACTATGGAGACCCAAGGGACATGACCTCCAGAGGAGGACAGCTGGACCGAACCAACAGGAACCAGGAGCAACGACGCACGCGTGGGTTGAGAGATGGAAGCCGACAGAAACACGGATTCTGAATTCAGTTGATTCACGGCACATGCTTCCAGAGTCAAGGGTTTCACTCCCCATGTGGCTTAATTAGTAGAGCCAGGCACTAACACTGCCATGGGTTCAAATCCCTTTGACACTGATACCAGATTACTTTGGGTTATTGCTGCTGACAGAGTTCAACAACATGTTTTTTTAACATTAACTGGCCATAAATGTCATAAACCAGAGCATACTATAACTGCAGTGTTTCCCACACAGACTAATTTGTGGCGGTGCACCACACAATCAACACCGGCCACCACACATTGCATTTCATTATATACTGTATAAACCCTAACCCCCCCCCCCCCAGTGTGCTGCACTGACTGGTTGTGATGGGTTGAAAATCTAGATCTATCCTCACAGATGTAATAATAATAATCGAAATTATTATAAAGGACCATGAAACCAAAGAGGAAAAGGTTACGAAGTCAAACATAACACAATAAATGACCTCATTCTTGAGGGAGTTGCTGATGTAAAGCCTCTCGCACTCCGAGATGCGTGGGTGAGTACTGGGTCGGTTGAAAGCCAGAAGGGACCACAAGAAGAACCAGACTAGACCCACTGCACCTGCACACATAAACACACTGTTATTGTTCCATCATCTTTACAATGGTGGCCCTTGTAAAAGACACGTTTAATGGTTTGGTATAGAGCAGAACAATACTGTATTAGAAGCCACACTTCAAGTCCCCTGTCTTAACTTATCCTGCCATATTACTTCTGTACTGTTGATTAAATGTATCTTGTATTAGTAGTGCTGACAGTCTTTTCATGTAAATAGCATCCCAGCTTCTGAGTCATGGTTTCCACAAACTAAAGAGGAAAGAAGAAGACAGTCGCAGACAAAAGGTTTCATGAAAAAAGTTCATTAGTAGTAGAAATGCTGACTACAAAAAAAGCTATATAGGAAACAACAATGAACATTGACGTTTTTTTTCTTTCCATCTCATCCAGGAAACACACTAGGCCTACTACTTTAGTTCACAGATGGTGACATATATTTCTGTGATCTGAACTGTTGCTATTCTTGTTTGTTGATCTACGTTCTTTGCTCAAGGGGATATCTGCAGGTACCGTGACACAAGAATTAAACCCCTAAACTTTGTGATGAAGGTTGACCATACAAACAAGTATGTATGCAGTATATTTCCCAGCAAACAAGCAGCAGTATTACCAAACAAATAGAAGACATATTGCCAGCCCATGTAGAAGCAGATTTCCCCAGACAGAGGCAGAGCTATCACTGTTCCCAGCTGGGCTCCTGGAATAGAGAAGACAGGATAATCCATACTACTACTTCTTACTGCAACCACAATTCACGGTTATGTCTCTAAATCTTCAACATACAGACAGAATAAAGCGATTCTGTAAGAGTGTGTACACAAATTAAGAGCTAGACTAAAAATTGTCTAAGGGCCCTATTTTAACGATCTAAGCGCACGATCTAAAGTGCATGGCACAAGTGCATTTAGGACATGTCCAAATCCACCTTTGCTAGTTTGACGGCAGAACAAATGGTGGGCGCGCTAGGTGCATGGTTAAAAAGGGTTGTACTTGGTTCATCTCCCAATCCCTTTAAGAGCAAGGCATCCATTTGCCAAATAGTCAGAAAGAACGGTGCACCGATCTGCTTGTGTGCGAAGTGCGAGCAGCCCATCTACCATCTACGGCAACAGCAGGATTCCAGTAGGATAAAATAAGTTGACGTACACAATAATAATCTTTCCCATTGTTATCTTTTTATTTTGAATCTTTATTTTTAAGCACGTTTGTGTTCTGCTGCGCGTCCCTGTGTGTGTAACAGGCACAATAATGCGCTAACTAAACTAAGTGAAATGCGCCATTGACTTTAGACCAATTTTTTGTTGGTCAATTGCTTTCCGCTGCCTTTGGCATTGGAGTGGAAGGGTTTTACGATGACAATTAATGAGAGATTTGGGTGTTTTAAGAATTATTAAGCTTTAAAAGCTTAATAACCTTATTAAAACAAAACAAAAAAAACATGACTGAAAATTAAATAAATATATAACATTTCTTTGTTATTAAGTATCTGTATTACTCGTTTGGATTCAGTTTGTATCTTTACCTTGGGTATTTCATCTTGAAACCTATGTCTGTGTGTTTGTGCATGTCTTACCGGTGTAGGAAATGGTCAGCAGTCTGCTTCTCTCCATGGGCGGGGCCCATGCAGACCACATGGTGTACATAGCAGGAAACGTGACTCCCTGACCAACACAACAGCAGCATAGTCATCATGAGTGCAGACATCACACTAGCATAAATCTAGTTATCCACCAATTTGGCTAGCTACATTTTGAGCTAGTTAGCCAGCTGGCCAGTTAGCCAGCCAGATACTGGCCAGTTAGCCAGCCAGCCAGAAGCTATGAACCATTTCCTATTTAAAAGGTCAAAAAGGTTAAGCACAGTCCCCTTACCTCTCCTATCCCCATCAGCACCCGGACAGCTATGAGGTACCCTGCCCCAAGGTTGGCAGCCATGGGTGTGAGCAGCGTAAACACCACAGTGCACAGGATGCCAAGGCCCATCAGCCACTTGGCACCAAAGCGACTGGCCAGGTAGCCACCAGGGACCTGGGTGAGTATGTAGCCATAAAAGAAGGAGCCCAAAATCCAGCCCTGAGTCTCAGAGTCCCAGTCATACACACTGGCCTGGGGAGAGGAGGCAGGACACGCATTAAAACTTTACACAGGATTTATGAGTTTCAGAGTGCCAGGAATGTAGATCTAGGAAAACCTAACTGTGGACGCTTAGTTAAAAGTCTAAATCTCAGTGTTACATTCTCTAGAAATGTATCAATTGAAATAGGTGTCAGTAACCCTAACTATACCCTTAAGTAGTCTCCAAAAATAATCTAGCCTAACTTTAAAGGGACAATCCAACATTTTGTTCAACTGTGTATATAGCGCCCCTCAAAACCTGAAAGTAACCCCTATTTGCTACTGCAAACTGACTTGCTTTGTTTGAAAACCGTAAACTTGCGGGTGGGGTTGGGGGAATTTCAGAGAGGGCGGGGGAGCGAGTTGTGGGTGAGCTAAGTTTTCAGGTGACGTCCTCATGTTTTCAACCATAATAGCATTGTAAACATTTCAACAGCCGCAAAATAATCTTAGATCGCCCCTGAAGTACACAATTACAACAGGTTGTTGGTGGTTGTCTGTTAACACTCCCCCTGCACTGCTCTGGAATCTGGATCCTTGCCAGGTAAAACATGAAAAATTCACTTCCACACAACATGCTGGCATATTTACAACCACATGACACACACACACACACCCTAAAACCTGTCAGCTTTTAACTTGATCCTAAAGAGAGATAGTGTGTATCTCTTTCTCCCTCATTACATTTTGTTTTTGTATAAATAGTAAGTGTGTAAGCCACTAGCACTTTGTTGCAACTTGTGTCGCACAGACACATACTCGTAGGCCTGCCTGCCTACACACACACACACACACACACACACACACACACACGTTGTGTGTACAAGAGTACAAATCAGCTTCAAAAACGCTGTTCAACACAACAGGAGTCACCGTGTGGTTGTGTTTTGGGCGCGCCGGGTCGCTGTGTGCCGGACACACTGATCTACTGTGGTTGGCCTGGTGGGTGGTGTTGAGCATGTCAACCATAGCCACGCTGAGGTTGACACGCAAGGAGTACACCACAAAGAAGCCATAACAGGAGAGTATGGCCAGTCCGTACCGAGCTGAACAACACGCCGGGGCTGTCGGTAGGGAAAGAGAGAGGAAAACCGTTGGGTGTTGGACCAGGTCAAACGTATGCTAACAAACTTTAGGGTGGAAAATACACTATCAATCCAACATTAAAATCCCATTTAGAAACATTTCTCTATGCCAGGTTGAAAGGTGGGCGGAGCTATGGGAGGAAAATCTACCAAAATAATACATGTAAGATAGACAATCCTCCAAATGCATACACATCATGTCCATTACCCTCCTGGAACTCATTTGTCAGACAGACTCATACCATCGCCATTCCCATAGCCAGTTATTTGGTTGACATAGGGCCTTTCCATAAACTTTAAGTAGGTCAGGTGGTACATTTAAGATAAATAACTACTGCATACTCGTGTTTTCTGTAACGTTTTACGAGTTTTTACTAGTCACAATTCAATGCAGTTCGATAAAGGCTAACACAAAAGTTAAACTGGTCCCATGACATAAATTAAACAATTTAATATACGTTTTGAATTTGAAGTGACAATTTGATTTGGTTTCAGACTCTGTTATATATTATAATATTTTATAAAACAGAATTCGATATACAGCAATACAGGAATACCGAGGTCACTTGACTTCTACTTCCGGCGATTGGACGCAAACCACTAGTTTGCAACTGAAAACGTATATGCGTACATGCATACACGCATGCACACACTACATAGTAAAATTAAAATACATTGCCTACATATTAAAATACATGACTTAAGACATAGGTGATTTACACACAAAACGTTCTTCATTGTTTCCGAGCGTACTTTATCAACTCAGCATCCCAGATGTGTCAGCTAGCTAACACCATAGGCTACCTCGGTCGAATTTCTCATCTGTTTTTCGGTGAAGCAGGGGTCGTTCCTGTTCGTCTCCCTCTGTGTCTGTCCCATATTGGTCCATCACAACATTTACAGGTACGTTTTATCCCGATGTTGTCTTGTGCATTGCAGGGAGTATGCAACTCCAGTGTTGTGGACTAGGCTCGGATTGCTGACGCACAACTCACATCAGCTGACTGATTCCGACTCTCACGTGATAAAGACTTTCTGCGTGAAAGCATGGAAAGCGTTGTGCTAAAACTGCCCCCCCTACCGACCGTGGGTGTATAGCTGCCGACATATATTAGTTTCGATGTATGGAGTCGTTCAATGTTTAGATTAGACGGAAGTATGATTACCCAATAATAAATACACAAACTTCTTAATTCAAGCAGGTTTTATTTTTTCCTCATTAAAATACACCCCGCTCCAACCTCCATCATAGACATAACTTTAGCCTTTGTCTAGTAATTAGGCCTACACTGTCTTATTGAGCAAACCATTCTTATCTGTAAACAGTTGAACTCCCAAGTATTTGTCTTTTTATTTCAAGCCTAATTTACTCAATATAGGAGTGTACTTTGCAAACCATAAGGGCTATTTTTGTGGCTTCTTAAATCAAATCAATATACGTATGATGAACGCATGTTGAACATCTGGGAGGCTTAAGGCTTCTCCTCTCTCCACTTGACCTTTCTGTCTCATATCATTTCTTTCCTTGTACTGCTCCTCTGTATCTTCCTCCCTCACTCTCTATCTGTCTTTGTCTCTCATCCTTCACATCCTGGCCTCTCTCTCTCTCTCTCTCTCTCTCTCTCTCTCTCCTCCTGACTTCTCCATTCCACATTTCCACTCTCAGAAGACAAGGGGCCTTTTTGTGCAAAGGAGAAATCATAGGACTCACATGCTTCAGAAGATAGAAAGTGAGCGATTGCAGTAAAGGGCAGGCTTGCCACAGGGTAAGGCAGGGAAAAAACAAAGGAGGAAAGGAAAGAAGAGGAGCTCAGTGGTTTCGAGCGGAATAAAGACTGCAGTACGCGCAGTGTATAACCCCGTGCTGAGGAAAACTAAGCATGGAAAAAAGCAAACCTGAAAACGACACAGAAGACAAAACAGAAGAAGTGACAGAAGGTAAAAAATATGTGTCTTCTGAATATATACACAGATAGTGTACAACAGATACTGTATACCTTTTAAATATGTCTACTGATTACCCACTCACAGAAATAATTAGATTAAAATTTGCCGAATCAAATTGTGGTAGGCTAGTATTTCATTTAAGATATATGAAATTTTGGTTTAAAACTTGAAATACAGCCATACATTGAATTTGATTCAATCAACGAACTTGAGTGACTTAAGAATATATACTACCAATAGAGCTTTGTAGACACATATTGAGAAACATACTTCTAATGTGTGAACAAAGGCTTAATTTGTATCAATTGTCGTGCGAGCTACAGGGGTGGTGGTATAACAAAAGTTCAATTCCGCCTTAGTGGGACTGAAAATCCTTAGCAGTACACTACAGCTAATGCATGCAAAGCCTTATGCCGCTATATGATTCCATCATATAGCGGCATAAGGCTCTGGGGTTTGGACCCACGACCCAAAACATGCTTGGATTATTAAAGTGTAACCTTTTGCTGATGAGCTTTGGTTTGAGTCTGAGGTGGAGTTTGCAGCTTGACTGTAAAAAAGACTTTACAGTCGAGTATTACGGAGGCCATAGCCTGGCTCTAAACACCGCCTTAACAGAAACCTGTCATGCATCTTCTAGACAGAGATGTCTGTTGTGGGGTAGCCTCAGCCCCAATCTTTTAGACCCAAATGACAGTTTAGACCCAAATGGAAGTACAGACTTAGAACATTGTCTTGTGTGTGGGGTGCTGGTGATTATGCATGGTGATATATGGTAAGTAGACATTTCAGATGACCTTCAGCAATGTTGATAGCAGCCTTGACCCTTGACGTTTCCTCAGAAACAGAACTATTGTGCTTCTATGTGGGACAACCAGTTTTTGTAGAAGTTTTACTGTACCTCCTAAAAGGGCTTCCATGACTTTTTTTACATCTACTCAATAGATTTTCTGTGAACGTGATTACCAGTCTCTTGTAGCTAATAATGAGAAGAGCCCAATCACATTTATGACTGTTAAATATGATACATGTACTTGAAGCTGAAGTTGAAGAGCATAGCACTTAATAGCCATAGAAGTTAGCTTTACAGTTTTAAATGTGTTCAGGAGAAAATAATGGTCAACCTTCTTCACATGACCACTCACTCTATGATACATGACTTACATTGTTTATTTTAAGCCTTTATTCACAGATAACGTGTGCAAAAACATTGTGACTCCAATAAAAACGTTTGTTTTCTTTTTCATTCTTTAAAAGATGGAGACCTTCGAATCTGACTGTATCCAAGATGTTATATGTTTCTAAACGTGTACAGCTTGCAGATAGGTGTGTTTATGTGTATGAGTGTTTGGCTAACCGACTGTTCCACTAGAGCAAGATAAAGAAGTGGACAACGAGGAGGACACCAAGCTGGAGGTTGCACAGGTACCATAATGCACCTGTTGGTCAATGGACAAAGAAGTCTGTTGAATCAACAGTTCACCTCCTAGCTAGTTTGGTGAAGCGCCCTCCGGTGGTCACTTGTAGCTGACACAAAAGTGCTCATGGGACACAATATGGGACTCAATTAAACCTCTGTCTGATATAAGCAGATGTAGTTTTTTTTAGCTTCAATAGAAAATATTTCACCTTGTAGCAAAACATCACATTGCTTTGAACATGTGATGAATTGTCCAATGAAAGGCAGAAGTTACATAAACATTAGTGCTAGTAGATTAGATGTGTACAAAGGCCTATTTAGTAAAGACCTAAACTGTAGAAATGCTAAATGTCAAAATGTAATCTAATCTTTTGATCTGGAAGGGAATGTTTCCATTTATTGTAATATCAACTCATAAGGTGTTTCATTATAATTATAATGTTGAACTTGCTGTGTGTTGTCTGTGTGTTTTAGCAGGGACTTGATTCTGACAAAATATCACCCTACTGTTTTACAAAATGCACTACACATGATGACCAGAACTTTCTGCATTGCTGCTGGCAACTGTCAACGCCTGTGTTAATACAACAATTGAGACGAGTCATATTCTCTCAGTTGACTTCATGAAACACCTCTGGCAGATACTTAACCTCGTAAATACTGTACATTTAGACTGTGGCGACAATCTTATTGTGAAACGCCTATAAACAACCTCTAAATTTAACATGAGATTCATATGGACTTTACATATAGTTCCATGCATTCGTAAGAAAAAAAGTCAAACAGCACAGAGACTCTATTCAGGTTGCTGCCTGATGGCTTTCACATGACAAAGAGAGAGACCAAGGGGAAGACACAGAGAGTGATACCAACTTTTAACCCATGTTGTGTCTAAATGAGCAGATTCACTTACCCCTTCAGAATAAATTAAATCAGCTCCACACCAAGAATGGCACTGAAAACCAGAGCGAGAGAGAGAAACTAAGCCAAAAGGTTGGAATACAGTTGCTAAGCACATACAATATGCAAAATAAAGAATATGGTATTTGTTGGTATACCAATACTGGAAATATTCTCTAGAATTGCTTGAGTTAACATTAAAACAATAAAAACAAACCTTATAAATAAATGAATATATAAATCAATAAATAATGTTGTTAAAATGTGATTCCTAAGATAGAACTTCAAAACATGCTGGAGTCACTAGGTTCAACAATCTGTTGCCAAACACGTACAGTATTCCATTCTTATTTGAATAGAAGTTAATGATAACCCTAAAGCATTATTTGTGGCAGAAGTTTTATTTTCAGCTGTAGTTTCTGAAGTGGTCAAAATAAGCCATTGAAAGGCCAACACATTACACTCTGCTGTCTCTGTCCCTGTGGTGCAGCTACAGGGCCTGGTGGCGCAGCTGCGCGAGGGGCTCCGTGGGGCCCTGGCAGAGGTGTGTGAGCTGCACCAGAGGGACCATGGCTTTGAAGAGCGGCTTCAGGCTCAACGGAGCGATGTTGATGACAAGATCATGGGCCTCAAAAACTCCCTGAACACATTCAAGGTACCACAAAACACACACACACACACACATAACCGCTAAAAGATTAACTTGAAAAATCCCCATCCACACACATGTACTGTACACACCGGTACATAGTATATTGGTACATACTGCACACACAAACAGGTAGCTAGGCAGCTTGCTCAAGGATTGATGTGTGTGTGTCCTGTAGGAGGAGCTGAGCGGGACATGGTTCCAGATTAAGGAGCTGTGTGTGAGACAGAGAGAACTGCAGAGGAGGATGGACCTGCTACATGCAGACAACAGCAAGGACACACACTCCCTCCCACACAGGTTGGCTTAAAGTGTGTCATGCACCTGTGTAGGGTGTTATTGTCAGGTTGGACTGCAGAAATGATTACAATTAGGTCGTTTAGCAGATGCTTTTATCCAAAGCGACTTACAGCTACATGCATCGAGCAGAGAGGTCAGGCATCTTGCTCAAGGCTCAAGGATGCTTACAGGTAGACCAACTCTGGGGCTCAAACCCACGACCTTGGACTTGCTGGAAGTCCAACACCTAGACCACTAGACTATCCTTCCCCAAATGCCCAATTGGATCATATTGTGTGTGGTGCGTGTGCAAGCTAGTATGAGCCACTCTGATAGTTTTCTGTGTTGTGCATTTGTCTGCCTCTCCTGCCGTGATCGGTCCAACAGCAGGAAGTCCTCTAAGGGGGACCTGCTGCAGGTGACAGAGGAGGGACACAGCTGTATTTCAGACCTCAGCGTTATTCAACATTATTTGGGCAGTCTGACCAATAGCGGTTCACCACACAGGAGCACTGCATCAACTCAGAGTGAGTATACATGTGCCTGTGTGTGTCTTGACAGCTCACTTAATATGTCGAAATATAAATGTCTTCTCCAGAAAAGGCAAAAAAAAAAAAAGTATTACCCAACTGAACTGAATTTCCTTGAACATATTGCAACACAAAATATGTGCGTTTGTGTGTGTATGTGTGTGTGCGCATGTGTGTGCACGAATTGCAGCCTCTCACTTAGAGCAGGAGGTACAACAACAACAGCAGAAATGTTCCCCTTTATGGAGAGACAGGAAAAACAGCCGGGATGAGATTGACAGCCCCAGCAGCACAGAAAACCGGAAGGAAGGAAGTAACAGTAAGGAAGACTCCTTGGAGTTGCTGAGTCTGTGTACTGGTTAGTACAGTGGCGGGAAATAACTAAGTGATGCGCTTTACAGACAGGTTTATGTTTTATTAAGTGTGCTTCCTGTCTCACCGCCATGAACAAATTAATACCTGAAGTGGTTTCTGACCAGAGGGGGCTGCCACTATGTCAAGTTATTCTTTGTAGCTATATACACAAAGAAAAATAACAGAAAAACTACAGCCCAGGTGTTGTAACGAAAGCCTGGTCCTCGCTGTGTGTGTGTGTTTATGTTGCTGTAGATAAAAGGCAGACAGCAGCCCTGGAGCTGTTGGAGTCCGAGAGAGTTTATGTCTCCTACCTGTCTCTGTTACTAAAGGCCAATATCTCCTTCAATGGATCAGAGGCCCTCATCTCCAAGGAAAAACGGTGGAGCCACACACACGGACACCTTGAATTTGGACAAGAAGTGGTAGTGATCTAATTTAGAAGTGCACAGGGAAGAGAGGACAGGAAATTAATAAATCCAATAAACATAAAAAGCAGCAGAGATACTGAGAGACCCTACACAACCAGTAGTCTTGCTAATAGAATCACTGCTTAGCTGTAGCACATGTGCTCTCAATGAGCACAGCTGAAATAGTCGCAACACTTTACAAGACTTTACAAAACATGACAGGGATAACCTGCATTTCAGGTTTATTTTATTTGACTACCTAGCTGAGACTCAGTTACAGTACTTTTAATGATGGTAAAACCTACTTTGATCCTTAAGACGGCTAAATTATATATTTGTACTTTCACTTTCATACTCTTTCTCAGGCCGTTCCCCAGCTCGCTGAGGTTTCTAATCCAGCAGCATCTAGACCTCCTCCACACCCTCCAAGAACGGGTGCTCAAGTGCCAGTGGCAAGGCATTATGGGGGATGTATTCATGAAGCTAACCAGTAAAGAGGTAGCAGCAGAGATGATGTAACAACAGGCTAGTGTTGTTACAATTGGCAACTATTGTGAGATTAATAGTTGTCTTCAACCCTGACAGAATGGCAACACAGGCAGGGACTGAGTATACCTAATATTTAGGAAGTGTATTGTATTTAAATATGTATATTTATTTGATGTATAATATACTATGTTTATTTATTGCAGGGAGCAATAAATCCTTTATAGTAATACAATTTGGCTGAATGTTCAATATTTTTCAACAGTTGTCTTTAAACTACCAAACAATATTTTTTAAGAAGAACGTTTCAAACTTTGGATTGTCAAGTCAATCACCAACCCCTCCTTTTCTAACTGGTTTTTCTTCACCCATTCTAGAGTGATTTCTTGGACTTCTACGTGTCTTACCTGAAGGAACTCCCTGACTGTCTTTCAGTTGTTAGCATGCTAACATCTAGCTCCATGAAAACTGCTGCTCTCCTCGAGGTAGCACACACAACAGTATCTCCATCACAATGTCCTTACACTACTGACAAAAGTATGTTCCCTTGTCCTGTCCTGACTTCCTTTTGCGAGAACACACAATCATTTCATGGAGACGTCAAGTCTTTAGTAAAGCCTCAATAAGACCTGCATAAATCAGTAACTGCCAATAGTAGATGGTATAGAAATGGGGTGGTTTATAAATGGTGGTTTATTAATGTGACATATTTTGTCATGTTTAACATTGGTGGTTATGTTAGTTAGTTATCATATTAAACATGATATATGGCGATAGTGTTTATGTGGGCTTTATTTAATTAATATTGAAACCTTTATAAGCAACACGTAATACAATGCACTTGTACTGATTAGATAGACCGTTCTGTTCTCCTAGACATATTGGTGGGCCTGTTCTATTCTTTCCTTCTGAATGGTTGGTTTGTGCTTACATTAGAGTGACATCGTGGGTGATGACTCCAGACCGTCTTTACACACACTGCTTCTGCAGCCAGTCCAGAGAATACCTGAGTACCTGCTGCTGCTACAGGCGAGCTCACACACAGACATGCATGCATGTACACACACAATTAAAGGTGTTTTCCACCATGGTATACATAAAAAATACATGATCTTAAATACATTAACATTCATATGATATGGAGAGTTAACTCGCTTCATAGGGAAAGAATGAGCTTTAGCTACATCGAAGGACTCATGTAACATACATTTGCATTTTTTACCCAGAATAACTTCATTTGCACTGCTACATCGTTGCCCCTAGATGGCAGTATAAACGCTAAGAAACAATGTTCAGGGAATAAATGCTTTTAAAAAGACACACACCGAAAGAAAATTGTCAAAAGGGAAAACCGATATTCAGATGATGGGATGAGATTAAAAACTGATATAAATACAATTATAACCGTGATTATAATCGCATGCAGGGCCTGTTAATGCAGACAGATACAGATCACCCAGACTACTACTTGTTGGTGGTGTGTATTCAGCAGTTCAGGTCCTTTACAGCCCAGTACCATCACCTGCTGCAACACAACCAGGACCTACTGCTACACACCCGCAAGGAGCTCAAGAGGTACACACACACAGTATGAATGTTTTAGCAAATCAACAGCTAACAGAGTTTGTGCAATCTAAGATGCTGCAGGCCGTGCTTTGTTATATGCTTTAAAATTAATTGTTTATTTAGAACCGTAGGCCCAAGGCTCAATTTTACACAATGCTCCCTTGATATTGTGACTTGTTTTATCTTATCTTATAAACCAAGCTAATAAGGGCCGTGATAAAGCCTTTGCTTTGTGTTGTGTGTCTACTACTGTGTCTACTGCAGGTCCTCCACGAAGCTGTTGAAGACGGTGGAGTGTGGGATTCAAGCCAATGAGATGGGTTCACCCTACCCATCCAGTACGGCCATACTGTGAGTCTCTCTCTCTCTCTCTCTCCCTTGATTCATCCCTCCATCTCTCTCTCTCTATTCCTTGATTCATCCCTCCGTCATCTTCTCCCAGAGAGCATGCCAGCCACGTGAAGCGCAGTAAACAGCGCCTCCTGGAACAGATCCAGGCTCGCCGCTTCCAGGACTGGGAACGAGACCAAGACGCAGAAACGCAGCGGTATCCCCAGGACCGTCCAAACCCTCTGCCCCTCTTCAGCCCTGACCACACGCCAGCAGGTCCGGGCTGAAGACCAGTGTCATCATTTTAAAATAGACTTAAATAGACTAGATGACGTGTGTAATTTGCACCCCCATAGAAAGAAGGAACACTCAGGAGGAATTGGTAGTCGGTTGTTTTGTTTTGCCTTTGTTTTCAAAGTGATCACTTACTGTAGGTGTGACTAACATGGAAAGTCAAAGGCGGTCACATCAATTTAATCCCTCACAACCTGTAGGTCTCTGCAGTATCCCAGAGAGGGAAGCATCTGAGGGCTCTGTGTCCCGGCAGTACCACCTGTCCTCCAGATCTCCAGAGCTCCACCTGGGCACCGCAGGTTCAGCGCTGGCCAACGCCCTAGGAGAGTTTCTTTTCCCTGAGGAAGCTCCGGGGATAGAGGGCCTCTATGAGGAGGATGGAGACTCTGTCCACAACACCTCCGTGTTTGACCAGTGTTCCTCAGTCTCCTCCGATTCGTCCATAGACATTGCCTTTGTGCGTTGTCCCAAACCCACCTCCACATCGCAGCAGGCTGTGGTGAGCGTGCCATACACTCGTGACGCCTACAGCAGTGGGGGAGGCCAGGGGAGCAGGTACAACAAATTCCCCAACCGAGGGTGCGTGTCTCCAGATGAAACGGTGATGATGCGGCACCACCAGCATCGCCCCCTTCAGGCCAGCCAGCGTAAGAGCAAGGTGAGGTGAATAAAAAGCATTATATGAACTCAAACTAAATGTCCAACAAGTACACCTATTATCAGCGAGAATGCGGTTGGCGGAGTGGTATCCCATATTCTTTACCACTATGTTATGGAGGGTTGTTGAACTCAAATGAAGGAACCAACGGTAGTTGAAAAACACAACATTTATTAGCTCAGAAGATGAAAAATGTATAACGTACTGTTAGGAAAATATGGTTAGTTGTTAGAGTAATTTTAAACAATAATGCTCAGGACGACGACTTTCCAAAGCAGATATTTAATAATAATAATAATAATATAATAATATCTTGCAGCAAGAGAGTCAATACATGCAGGTTGTAAGGCTACACGGTTGACTGCCTTCTTATCAGTTA
>JAOEHI010000007.1:783085-800111 GCA_025447815.1 Percopsis transmontana | reverse complement strand
CTGCGTGCCAGTATGAACACACGCGATGACACGAACTCCATTCGGACACACACACACACACTCACACTCACACACACCGTACACACACCGTACACACACCGTACACACACCGTACACACACACACCGTACACACACACACCGTACACACACACACCGTACACACACCGTACACACACACACCGTACACACACACACCGTACACACACACACCGTACACACACACCGTACACACACACACCGTACACACACACACCGTACACACGCATGGCGAAAAGGAAAGCGTGCATACATAATAGAAGGTGAACCGGCGATGTGAGGATGGAGAAGCGGGTCAGGATCCACCCCCCCCCCCCATCCCACGCCCTCCCCTCCACTTCACTATCCCTAGGTTCATGTGAAAAGGGCTGGCGGGGGGGTGGGGGGGGTAGAGTGCAGGAGTGAATGGGGCAGGACGAAGAAGCATTGGGGGTTGCAGAAGAGAAGGCGAGGGATGTCTGGACGGATGGACGGGCAGGCAGGGGGGAAGGGGCGGAGTCAGGGGGATGTAGGGGGGGGGCTACACCTAAGAGGCCCATTCAGACTCTGCCCTGAAAGTAGAGCCCAGTAGAAGATGGACGTAATTCTAATGAGAAGTGACTCTGCGTGCCAGTGATCCATGCAGACTATTAGAGTTGTCACGAAACGCTGCGGACGCTACTGAGCATGCTCAGTCGGTGCCCCCACATTCGCTGCCAGTCTGCCGAAGGTCACGGCGCTCCCACTGCAAGCCCTCGGTTGCCTGGCTTCCGCACGCAATCTTCACCGGGGGGCGGGGTGGACGAGGGGGCATGGGGAGTGTTAAGCCCTCCGATTGCCTCACTGTTTGTTTGAAAATACTGCAGTGATGCCTCATCCAATCAAAGCCAGCGTATAGCCGGGGTCAGCGCGTGATGCACGGGGAGGGATCCGGGTGCTACACCCCCCCACAAACCAGAACGCCTGGGCCTTGTGCTACATGGAGGGTCTGGAGTGTTGTCCTCGGTGCTGCGTGCGTGCTGACCCTGTCGTCAGGGTGACCATGGGACACGGCAAAAAGTGAAAAGCACCATGAAAACAATAATCACAGAAAATCTATGTGACTGTCGACCATTACGAACAGGAATAATAGAACCGGAATAAGAGTTTGGTGTGCTTATCGACCATATTCGCTTGCACGTGAAGTCTGTGTCAAGATGATGTGTAGTCAGTTGTTTTTGCGCCGGTGTGTGTGTTGTGTTTGTGTTTTGTTGTTTTCATAGTTTGTCCTATTAGGGTTGCAGAGGGTACTTTGCTGTTGGTGGAGTAAAACAGCAGGAATTCTGATTAAAATCCCTCAGTGCATGTCGGCTGGCCCAACTTTGGGATGTAATAGTTATTTTATTTAGAAAACTGTATGCGCAAGAGTTGTATCCTGCCATTCTGGGTGGTGCAGAGAATTAATCTGTGTGTGGAGGAGGCTAAATATCACTCCAAACTCTTATTGCGTTTCTATTATTCCTGTTCGGATCATTATAATTTATTATTCTTCTCATCGTGAAATCAGAGCATTAATATATATATATAAAGTATAGCAAAAAACATCAAAAATGTCTATGGATATACATTTACATTTAAGCATTTAGCAGACACTTTTATCCAAGGCGACTTACAATTAGTAGCCTACATTTGTTAACAGCATTATGTAACAAGGTTACTTCAACTATGAATTTGCACAACATTACTCCACAGTGTATCATTCGCTCCTCAAAACAGTTAATATTTACAATAATCTAAAGTTATCACTCTTCAAACAGTCAATAATCTTATGGTTATTTGTTGTAAGCAATGTAATATTACTATTTAATAAAAAACAGTAGTATTGCATTTTGTACACTATTTTTTACAATGAAACATTTGCAATATTTTAGGGAATTATAAAACCAAATAATACCCAATTAACCAGCTTGTAATAATGCACACTTTGATCCAAGATACAAACTTTTCCCACTTCTTTTCCAATAATTTCATAAAATGTTCCCTGACTTATTTATTTTTTTGTGGTGTAAATAATGATATTGTTGTCAATTCAATTGGTTTAACATTTATTGGAAATGTGAGAAACAGTCATATTGGTGCAGCACAGAGAATGTTCAAGAGACTTATTTAGCTGTTTCTAGTTTCCCTAGTCTATCACAACATGTGTATTATTTTAAACTCAACTAAATAGCTGTTCTTGCCTTGAAAAAGCAATGCACATGATAAACAAACTAATGTGAACACTAGTGTGATTCCAGATTAGCATTAGGCTGAAATAAGAAAAAGGCATAATCAAATATAAGAATCTAAGTAATATCTGCCCATATTTTAATTGTAATTGTATGTAGAATTTAGAAATTATGTGTCTAACAACAATTTCTATCAAACTTGGATTTAATAATTAAAAACTGCTTTTGGAACACAGCTTATAAAAACAATGTAGTCTTTTTTAATTTATTAATAATTTAGGTATACACTTTTTAACATAGAATGATGTTTTTATTTTATTTTTTTATGCTGGTTCAAAACCTGTAGAGGATAAATTAAGCTACAGCTATTACAAAAGGTTTGAACACCCATTACTATCTATTAGCGAGACACTTAACTGCAAAGTATAGCTGGTAGAGGCCAGAGATACCAGCTATATAGTATAGTATAGTTCTATTATAAAATACCATTCCCTTTATCTTATTAACATGTTACTAGAATGATTGGAGAAACGGGGCAGGCCCGTGTCCCATATCATGAAGTCACTCAGTTCCATTTGTTTTGCATGTTAAGTTGCATCAGTAACGTAGAATTTCCCTACCCAACAAACATATTACTTAGTAAACTTTAGGAGAGCTTATAAGTCTTGATGAAAAGGGCTTTCTAAGATCTGTGTTGAGCAGTTTGAGATGTGAGGAGGAGTGTTCAGCCTACCAGTACATTCATTCTGTCTTAATTTGTGTCTGGAATAAACTTCCAGAAGACCTGAGACTTGCTCCAACACTGACTACTTTTAAATCCAAACTGAAAACATTTATGTTCACCATTGCTTTCTGCGAAACCGCAAACCTTGCACTTTGATTTTTGCCATGCTGTAAAACATTGTATTCATTAATTTATTAAATGCTTATTCTCTCTTTTATTCTTAAATTTAAATGTCTTTTATAAATCCTGTTTTAGAACATGTTTTTATGTGAAGCACATTGCCTCATGTATGAAATGCGCCATACTGTATAAATAAAGTGCCTTGCCTTGCCTTGCCTTGCCTTCATTTCATCTCCTTCCCTCTGCTGGGATTGAATATCTTCTGGTGTATTGTAGATCTCCACATGCCAGTATTAGAACTGTGACAGACAGCCCTGTGGACATGTTATCAAACAGCGACAAAGAGATTACATGTGACACAGGCCATTAGCATCTGTCTATGCATTAATAAATATGATTAACCGACTTGATGGGTCGGCATGCTGGTGAGAACTTTCCTATTTAGTGTCACTAGTGTGGTTGTAAAGAGATATTATGTTTGGGATATATTTGCTGTCGCTGTTACCTGGTTTATTGTTATTGGATAAGACCCTCATCAGTCCTGATTCTGCTAAGAGTTAAACAGTCTTAAGAGCATACATTGGCCCTTTAGCAAGTATTTCAATAACATACTGGATAATGTGAACCTGCTTTTCGCAATAGGATTTCTGGAATGCTTCAGATAGGAGGTTTCCACTGCAGCCGATGTTGTTACTTGTGTACATGTCCAGTGTTGGCCCAAGTAATTTAGTATAACTAGAACAGTTACATTCAGCCCTTGTTTTTCTTAAAAACCTGGACCAATCAGCAGGTGCTCTTTGCAAATGCTTGGTCGACCAGTAAAAAAAAAAAGTCTTTGTTGAAATATTGAATTTTAAATTAAAACAAATAAAATTGTTAACATTCACCTGACAAACTTCTCTCAATAAGTTTTTCTTCTTTAAATAATCGCAGTACCAATATATTTTTATTCTTTCAGTGAGGCAAAACTATCCAGACTCCATTTTTATTACATATCGTTAAATAAGTGTTTATATGGCAACACAATAACACAAATACTTTCCTAACTAAGTATTCTTTGATGCACATTGGTGCTCTTTGGTCAATAGCAAAGACATTGATGTAATTTAATAGCAGCAAAAACATTTTAAACTTTTTAAGTCTTTAAGTCTTATCACCTTCTTGTTGCAGTAGAAAAAATATTTTTCAGTTAAACAATAATTTAAATATAGTTATGAAACACACATTTACATTTTTGGATAATTTAATTTACTATGAAATTGTGCTACACAGTTACTGTTTAAATTAATAAATACTTCTGAATTAGTGAAATAAAATTAACAAAAATTTAATTATATTGTTTTACTGGTGACAAATCTAAAACTACATGGTCATGTTTAGCAATAGCCATTTATTAGTTTTCAGCATTTTCAAGTTATTCAGGGTTATTAGCAGGGTTGTGTTTTTTTTTAACAAACAAATTAATTGTTTATTTTCATTGAATTATTTGTTTATTTATTTTCACAAATTAGACTTGTTTGAACTGTTTTATTTTTAAGATCTCAAAAGAGTACAAGTATTTAGTTTAAAAAAGGTTGAGAGATTGTTGTCATATGTCAGTTGTCACATAAGAAATGTATCATTAACTTTTAGAATATGTTTGGGTCATAAGTTGAGGCTAACTTTTTGAATCCGTAAAGCATCACGAATGCGTCTTGTATTATTTTGATCTATATATAATATTAATTATTACAGTTAATTACAACTTCTGTATTGTTTCCATCAAAAGCCTTTACATTTACATGTCACATTGTTTTTAATATGAAACTGCAGAGAACTGCACATACAGAAACATAGAGAAAAAGATAGAGTCACAACAAATCATGTTGATAATTTTGCATGGCAAAATATTGTCTCACAATGTTTTACTTTTTGCATTCCATTGCCCATTTGTTACTTTCTCCCTGACTGCAGAGGCCTAAAGCTTATTCAGTCTTATACAAACTTCTTAGTTTCAACCACTTTCTTGCAGGATAATCAGTACAGTTCCCGGGGGTGTTGGCTACTTACATTTACTAAACTTCCTCGGTGCCATAGTCCCCTTGTTTGGTTTTCACACCATTCTATGGGGGAGTCTAACGGTGGGGATTAGTTGAGTGGAAAGTCTCTCCTAATGGCCTGTTTAAAGCACTTTGTTTAGTTGTAGAAGGGTCAGTGGACTGTCAGTCACCCTTTAAACTTCAGGTCTGGAGATTAGATGCCACCTAACAGAGAGTACGGCTAAAGCCCGCTGACCAGAATGATCTCTCACATTGACAAACACCTCAGAAGTCATAGGATTACCAAAGAAAACGTCTTTCCTCGACCCTCTTTCATCAGTGAGTGGTGCATGCGTCCATGCATTTCTTCCTCTCTGTGAGTGAGACAGATTTTGGAAACAAAAGACAACAGACAAAGACAGCTCATGTAACATCAATACAACCAAACTTGATACACATTTCTAACACAGAATAAATTCTTGAATATTAACTATTATTAAGGGATATTGACATGTTGTTAAACTCTGGACTCAGTGTCTTCCTCTTATTAATAATAAGTCATCCACCTGACATTTGAAATTAAATGCTAGAAAATGCTTCTAATGTGTAGTGTAGTGTTTTTTATTATTAAGTTACGATGGTTTGCAGAATCAAATTTTTGTAGGGATTAGTTTATGATATATTTACGTTTTGGTTTAAAATTGAAAATATACCTTAAATTAAACTCTACAACTACAAACTGAAGTTGCAGCTTGAGAATACATACTAGTACAGACAGTGACAGTGCTTATACATTTCGGCCCATTGTGTAGGCTACAGTGGGCGAATGTTTAACATCCGTGTGACAACGTAATATACTGTAAGGAAGGTACAGAGTCGAGGGTTTGACAAAAGTTCACTATTACGTTTTAAGAATGCCTCTTTAATGTCTACCTCTCTTTCCCCTACACAGTACAGAACGTTATAGGTTCACAATTACGAGTATTCAGCAAAAACAGGTCATGAATTCATAATCTCTCAGTTTCCTCTGCATTATATTTCTCTCTCTCTCATGTGCACTAAAGACAGAGAGCAATACACACACACACACGCACACACACATATTCCTCCCCTTGTCCTAATCTGTCTCTCTGACACACACATACACACACACACACAGTCATCACACACACACACACACATATACACAGTCATCCCACACATACACACACACAGTCATCACATGCACACACACACATATACACAGTCATCACACACACACAAACACACACACACAGTCATCACACACACACACACACACACTCACACACACACAGTCATTCCTTCCCCTGTCCTCTTCTGTCTCTCTGACACACACACACACACATACATACACACTCACACACACAGTTCCTGTCAGCTGTAACTCAGCCTCCAAAGGGTCTCTCCCTGGCCCACATGACGTGGCTGTCTACCCAGAAGCCTTTCTGGCCCAGTGAGGCAGAAGTCTCTCAGCAGAGCGGGGAGGATGTCTGCAGGGCCATGTTGTGATCTCTGAAACCGGCCCTATCAAACAGATTACGCGTGGAACCGCCCTACATGAAGACAGACAAAATAGAATGAAATATTGAGGGAGGCCGTGTACCCAGCTGAGTCAGCCTGCGCTCCTATTGGTGGATTCGTTTTTGTTTTTTTATGCCCTGGATTTCAGGGCAGGGGGGTTGTAAGTTCCATTCCTGGGACTGGAAAACTCAATTAAAACAGTAAATTGCATGCAGTATGTATTATCACAGTGTATTGTTAAGCGTATAAAAAAGGATTACTATTGATAATGATGGTGAAAATGTACATGACATGAAATTTTATTAGCATACCTTTGCTATCACATTACAGTAACAGCTTCAACAATTCCAGTTGAATCCCCTCTCACCCCACCACACAGGTTTAGAATGAATGTGGCAGAGAATACCTCTTCTTGACTGTGTGGGCTTGTCAGATCCAGCCCCTATACCTCATTGGCTCTCTTGGTGAGTTTATGCAGTTTCCAGCTAATTTCCCAATGTCACCCAACTGTAAAGAGAATGTCAGTTGCTAAGTAAAATTCAATTTCCCATTAAAACAATATCTTTATGATTACCCAGAAATTTTGGTTAATTCTACTGTTCAACATAATAATACATTTTTAAATGTTTAGTTTTTCCAGTTTGTTTCTTGCTTTGTATGTCTTTATTGTAAATTTAGCTTTCCAAAACAATATCTCTGCCACAAACATCAAGAATAAACTTTTTTGAATAATAAAAAGTGTAAAGTCTATTAGGCAATTCTTTTGAATTTCGATCTTAAAGTGCTGCTATTTTTCTGACTATCATCAAATATGTTCTATAAACAAACACTGGAAAATAAGACCTACATTGCTATTGAACATATAGTATCTTTAGGAGATAAAAGCTTCTAATTTGATCAAGAGTTAAAATAAATTCATTATGTGGTGTTATGTTCCTCCTTTGCCAATTTAATTAATTAGATTAAATGAAATGACTTCTATGTCCTGCTGGGAGGTTTACAATGTTTAGCCGAAACTTTAGCCTGTTGTTTAGGATGGGGGAGATTCTAATGTCAGACATGTCTCTATCGGCTTATAGACTACATTTGGGGGCAGACAGTTTGGAACAGATTTGGTCCCAATTAAATCCCCCACATAAAGCAGGAACCCAGGGTAAAACTCCTAAGCAGTGTCTTGAGTCTGGCAAGTTCCCCTCTACCGGTTAAGAACATCCATCATGGTTTTAACAGTTTTACCATCTTTTTGGTTTAAAGCCCCCACCTAATAAAAGCGGATGTATCCTGAAATGAGCAGTACAGTCCTCATGTATTGCGATCAACTTCATAGTGGTTGTCCTTAAATTGCCTATAAAAGTGTTTCCCAACAAACCTATAAGACTACAAAAATGGCTACCGCTAAACACACAGTTCCCTCAACCAACTTCTATATTGTCCTGTTACAGGACAGGACAAATGAAAAATATAAATTTTTTAACAAAGAAATCATGGATTGATGCCGAAGCTTTTTTCATTTTTTATATAGAATCATGTTAGCCAGTGGGGCGGGATAGTCTTGTGGTCAAGGTGTTGAACTCCCAGCCAGAGGGTCATGGGTTCATGGGCCTATACCTGTAAGCAAGATGCCTAAATCCTATATCTGCTCCAAGTAATAGGCTACCCAGCACATAAAATGCACTACCAGATTGGTATATATTTACAAATTAATTATTTACTCACTCAGTCATGTTCATGCTAATTACAATATAGCCTATTGTTCACATTCTGCAATCCAATTAAAAAAACCTGTAAGCACAATAGCTCTATATCTCACATTTCTGCATGCTGGCTGGAGATACCCCTCCACAGCTGTAACCTAAGTCCTCGTGGGCTTTCACTGTGGTCTGCTTTTCAACCATCTCATCAGTCTCTCAGTGTTGCGTGATGGAACATTCCAGCTCACTGCGACTCACCCTGACATGGAGGCATGCCCGGTTTCCTTGATTGTGTTACCGATTTCCCCGTTTGTCCTCGTGGGAAAACCAACCAAGTTTAGCCTACTAGAGACCACAAAAGTAAGAATTTATCAAGATACTGCGTGCGTGTGATCGTGTTCCATTAGGAATGTCAGTATTCCCAATAAGTTTCAGTGGCATCGGCAGAGCTTTTAGCATTGCTTACGGCAATAACCTGAATATTGCTTGCACGTAAACGCAATCAGTGACATTATGGCATGGTGCTGGTGTTTGCCATTTATTGATATTTTTTAAAACCCTCTAAATGTGCACAATACTACATAGAGAGAATCCGCATTTAGGCTCCGGCGTTAAGCCTGTCCTCTTATTGCCCAACAATTTAAGGATGGGTGAATTGCAACCCGCAGAATCCTTCCTTAAACGTATAGATTAAGAGAAGACGCGACAGGGATCTGTAAACGTATTAACATTTCTGCGGGATAAAGTCTGGCTAATGGGCTGCAGCCAAACTTGAAGGGATAGGGGGCTTTGACGAAACAACTCTCCCAATTAGACTCCAAGCAGATTTTGAGACGCATTTGCATTATAGTTTACGTTTCTTCAGCCGGCGGTGAACCTCCTAGTGGTAGACCTACAGCCTAACCGTTATTCAGTTTATTCAGTTTGATTAGCTAGGCGTCTTACCAGCCTGTAGCCAATTGACGTGTAAGAGACAATGATGTCTATGTATCAACGATCGGTCCCCTTTATATATCATTGCAAATTATGATCCAACCAGCCCCTGAGCATCCAAAGGATGGACCACGAAATATGCTCCTGTGGCCTATGGCTTCGACTAAAGACACAAAGAGAGTTCTGTGAGGCCTTTTGAATCTCACAACCAATGAGAAACGTATCAGTCTAAGAGCCCTATTTTAACGGTCTAGAGCGCATGGCAAGGGTGTGTCCAAATCCACTTTTGCTAGTTTAACGGTGGAAAAAATTATCTCAGCGCCCTGCCCATGTTTCAGAAGGGTTGTACTCTCTTAATTATTCATGAGGTGTGTTTTAGGCATAAAATACATTAAACCAATCAGAGTGTAATTTCCCATTGCCTTTAAACGCCAGGTGCACTTGCACCTTGGCGGATTGCTGTTATAATGGCATTTGCCAGAGGAAAGGGATCTGCTCGTGTGCGAAATGAAAGCGCCGAGCAGACCATCTATACAGCAGTATTCCAGCAGGATCAAACATCTCCATGTACACAATAATGATCTTTCACATTGTAATCTTTTTTTAATCTTTTGCATGTTCGTGCGCTGCTGGGCATTTCCATGAGTGTAACGCCTTGTGCACCAGCCTATGTAGGCACATATTAATGTGCACTTAAAACAACAGTGAAATACTGCACCATTGACTTCAGACCAGGTTTTTGTTGGTCAATCGCACAATCGCTTTCCGCCGCCTGAAGATGGCAATGCGCCAACAATTTGACTGACCACACATCATTCCAAGTCCAACACGCCCACGGGCGCTCAGGAGGGGCAAGTGCATTTGCTATTTAAACAACGTGGGCGCTGACCGTGAAAATGATAACTGCATCGGTCTGAAACTATAACTAAGACAACTGCGCATCGCTAGGCGCCGCTTTGCGCCGGGTGTAAGAGAGGGCCCCAAATGTCAACCTAATGTCACCAGCCGCACCCGATAAAACACCCGTCACGCGAAGACGAGCCAATTGATTTTACGCCTCTCCAGCAGCCAATATATGGACAGTATAGTGACCCCCCCCCCCCCCCACACACACCCCACCCCCCCTCACACACGCACACACACCCCTTTCCCTCTGGGCCTATGGGCGGATGTGACTGACGTTGCAAAATTATGTTAGTCGAATATGTTAGTCGTCAACTGGAATAAAATAGACCATGATTTTGTATGAATCATGGGCCACAGCTGACATAAATTATCCTGCATTGAAGGCACACACACAGAATATGTCAGTGTGTAAAAATAGGCCCGTCCTATAGCCCGCATTAACAAGATTTCAGGCTGTGTTGCTCTAATTTGTTGGCTGTTAAGAAGGTTCATGCTATTCTACATTTATAGTGAGAATATAATAATGTGGGTTAGGCTATAGGCCTATTGCTCAAGTGGAACGTAAAATATAATGACATAGGCCTATATCGATATGCCAAAACAGTTGTCGTATACTCATGTCATTAAGTAGGCTGTTATTGATCTTAATTTGGATGAAATAGTGACAGGCAGGAGTTGTCCTGGCCACGGTTGGAGCCTCCGTGCCTGTTGAATCTCCTCCGTTTCCATCCTATCTGCAGGCCCGATGAGCTCATATTACATCACCGCTAAACTTCTGGAGAACGAGTAACGTCTTTTGGCAACAACTCTTGGTCACGGGCCTAAATAAACTAAACTAAAATATTACATTCATGACACTAATATTAACATAGCGCAATCCATAATAACATATAGCCTATTCTAATAACTAATAACAGGGTTACGCTACCATTATGTTAAACCTGAATTGCCTAAAAATTTTATCTATTGTTATTTATATGTTATACCCCTATTATTTGAATGTGGCATAAATTATAACAAATCAAAACATCCAGCATAGAAACAAATATTTGCACTATAAATGTTAGTTTAGGCCTACTCCTAATGATCCTCATTTAATTTGAGACGACCAAAAGGCCCAATGTATGAATTTAGCTCTGTAACACGCTATTGAACGCTAAACAGGCTTGTTTTGCTAGCAAAACAGGGCCTACTTGCCCTGCCTTCGAGCCAAAGGTTGGCTATAGGCCACTGACAATGTCACCGATTTTAGCATGTTTGCCACAAGCACATAGCCTATATATAAACACATGCAATGCCGTGGGAGCCGGCGTTATGGCAGTTCCGAAACCGTCGCGTTTCGCACCGTTTGGGGGTTGGCGGGCCACGGCTGGAAGGCCCAGCGGAACATGGCGTGGTGGATTCAAAACAATCATCCATCTCCACATCCACTCCATACTTGTCGTTTCCCCCCGCTCGAACCATGCCGTGCGGTGAACTTGCGCCCAAGCACGCAACACAGTAGGCTACCCTCGTCAACGTTTCCCTCTATAGTCTGCTTTCTTTCGGGACCTCTTTAGAGGTGTCGTGCATGGTTTGATCAGTTTAACGATTCAAAGTCTGTTTATATATTTGTTTGTCAGTTCCTTTGTCAGTTCCTCGCGTTTAACACGTCCACGCATTGAAATAATATATATATATATATAGTTTATATATATATAAACTGTTTATATATATATAATATTAATTAATATAGATAAATAAAAATATAAAATATAGGCCTACATCAATCTACATCTATATGTAAGTAGCCTATATAAGTATAGGCAATATAAAAAGATGTGCCATCCACAAATTTAACCTCTGGTCTAGCTATTTTTTCCCAGAAAAGAAACTGTGTGTCTGTAAAATTAAATTTCTACGCTTTTCTATTGTGTTTGACAGTGAATAGGCAATTAACACAACGTTTAGAAATTTTTATAATAGCCTACAGGCAATGTTAAATGTCAATGTTGTTTATTTGATTGTTCGTTTACTTAGACCTATTTATTGATTTAAGCATGTATTTATTGTTATGTATTTATTTATTGGCTTATATCCTGCAATTTGTTGTGCACACACAACTACATTTTTGCTGCCACACTATATCGATTAGCCTCGTTTGACATTTGTAAGTTAACAATAAAGGTGTTGGCTACAATATGCTCTATTTTGATAAATCCGTTGCCTACACTATATAACTGTATATACTGTAACGTGGAGTCGTGGTAGCAGTTGATCTCTCTCTCTCTCTCTCTCTCTCTCTCTCTCTCTCTCTCTTAACCCTTGTGGCCGGAGGTAACTCGAGGTCGGGTCGCGGGGACGCGCTCAGTGCCAACGTGTAACGAGCAGGAGTATCGCGCACGTCTGTCACTGCGCCGCTGCTGGCTTGTTTTCCCCCCACTTGACAGCGTGCAAAAAAAACATTCCTCGCGGGGACGCGCGTCAAGCCGGCCGGTCAATCATACTCACCAGTGCGATGACAAAAAAATATATTAAAAATATAATATCTATATACAATTACATTTATGTTTAATACATTTGTATTTATATATATCTTTTTTTAATGATTTAATATATTGCCTACTTTTGTACATTTTGTATATTTATATTTATATTATTATATTTACAAGAATATGCAGTGGTCTGTTAATTTTTTCCATTGCTGTATACTGTGCCTCGACACATTCATTTTAAATAAACCTGCATGGCGTCGACGAAACCAAGGGCTTCATGTTTAGGCGAGGGGTGTCACAGACTACACTTGGCATATTATTCCATTATTATTTGGAATATGTCAACAACAACCAATCTCGTAATATAGGCTACAGCCCAGATGACAGTGGAAAATGTATATATGCATATAAACGCGTTAATTTTCAATATCGACATATAGGACTCAATAGGCTATGCCACTACTATCAAGCCTTGTTTCAGCAACGCTCTGGGCTACTCTATAATTCATTGTAGTTTATCCTGGCACCGTATGATACCAGCCCCGACATTTAACCAGACACGTCTCCAATTCCTTAATTCCTTATAGTCGTTGCTGGTCTGTATGCCTACATTGTGTTGTGGCTTACAATGTGTCGTTATACAAGAAGACAAATTATGAATTACATAAGGCGTATTGTTTGGGGGTGGCTTTTGATTTAACTGAATTCCACCCCCCACCCCCCCCAAGCACACTGCTGGCTGGCAAAGTAACTCACTCGATTCACGCACCGCACTGACCTAAATTCTCCAAAGCAATTCTCTTAAAGCTACAGTTGCAGAATAACAGCGGGTATTAGCTACACTGTGCGAATCTCGCGGTGTCTATTTTTATCTCGCTTTGGAGCCTTATGAATCTGGTCGGCGATCTGATAATTTAATTTAATAGGCATATAGTAAAGATGTATGACAGGTATATTAGCACATTGACCCGTAGGGATCGTTAACCACCAACGTATTGCAAAACAAACATCCTGTAATGAGGTTATAAACCGAGGCGGGTTCTTGTTTCAAGTAAAATAATAACCATAAACGTTGCTGCCATTAGTCGCATTGCACAGAAGGTCTTGGGTTTCAGGACTGGGCTCTAGCAGGCTCTGGCTATCGATCATTTCAATGCAGATATATCAAATGACTAAACATGAACACCATGGCCACACTTGGGGATCTCAACAACAATCTGCCCATGTTTTGAACAAAAATGGATATTATTGCATGTCGATAAGACAAACGCACCCTAACATTAAGACGTGCACCAATAGCAACCTATGGTTTTCTTAAACGTTGTGGGTCTGCTGTTTATAGAAATCCGGTAAAGGCTTGTGCAGTCGGACCTGCTCCCTATTGATTTCCAAACTGTCACACTGTCCTTCTCGTTTGCACGGTGAGCAATACGCAGTGTACCTAACTGCAAGGGGCTATTAATACAACACGCTCTTCCTGCCCGGTGTAAACTTAACCTGGATTAATTTAGACTGACTTCGCTGTCACTGGCCCATGCGCTTAAACTACTGCATATTCAGTCTCACAACGCACGAGACCTCAAGAGTAGGCGAGGCTACCAAACTCTGCACAAACATAGCCCTAAAAAATACCTAAAAAAGACAGAATTATGCTGTCATTTCAACTACAACATTATAGGACGAATGCTACATAATATTATCTTCTGATAATCAAGTAAAATATGTCTTGGCCTAGAGATAGGCCTATACGCCCTTGTTTGTGTGGTTAGTCAGTTTCAGTTACACGCACTCACATTTCATTATTATTCAGATTGTTGACATTGCACAACCTATTCCGAGTAGCCGAATTGAGGAATTGTCTGCACATATAGGCTTCTAGCACAAACATGTACATTTTCATAATTTTAATCAAGTTAGTTTTCGAAAACATACAGCAACAAAAAACAGACAGTAGGCTACATAGTTCATACGACGCTAACAACAAAAGTGCAAGTCCTGGAAAGAAATGTACAAAAAAATAACTGACATCATTAAATGTCCGTTTACTTGGATTTTGGCCCATTGCGTAATGCAGAGAAACAAGTCTAGAGTCTGGCACCTCGATTAGGTAAACGACTATAGTTTATAGTGAAAACAAATGTAGGCCTACGCATACACATTATGCATACACGCATAGTGTTTAAGCGTTGTCTGTGGAGGCATGGCCTTATCTGAATTGTCTGCTTCAATGAACATGATATAGTCCGAACCCAGTCCTGCTACACCGTACACGTAAATCTCCCCAGAGTTTTTACATCTCTTTGAATCATATGGCGTGTATTGGTATGAATATCTACAGTAGAAGATTTCCTCTCTCACACAAACACGCACGTGCTTCGTGTTTGTGTGAGAGAGGAAACGAATGTGTGTTATCTTACGTGGCCTTAAAGTGGACAGCATCGCCTTATTACCAAGATTGTTCTGTGGGTGCTAATGTAATTTTCGTCACTATTTGGGCTGTACGTTGGCTGAACGTAGGCTACCGGGTTGCAAAGTATATGGTCGGAATGCCCTTTTTTACAGTTAATTAAACTTTGAGGTAGCCTATAAAGTGTGAGGTGTTGACTGACTCTAATGCCTGGTGGTAGCCTAAATGTTTTGTCAATAAGATTACTCTGATGTTTCAAGTAGGCCTAAACATATTTTGGCATGCAAAATGTTAGGCCTTAGCAATGTGAGGGATAAGGACATACCATGACGTCAGCGTGGTAATTTGTTAAGAAAAAAGCATTCCCTTGATGTTTTTTTGTAACGGCTCTATGATTAAATTCGATCAAACAGATTAGGCTACTGACATTTCTCTTGCTGCTGTTATATGGCTGCTGTTCGGAAGACAACTGGAGACGGTATAATCTGGTGTGAATTAAGGGGCTTCAAGGAAGGCTTAGAAAAGCGCGGTCTGAAGAAGATAGCGTTGGTATAAACTATGCGTCTTTTAAAGGGCCATTACCCGGCGTTTCTGAGAGAAGTCGTGTATAAAACCAGGGTGATTATAACACTTTCTAATCTCCTTGCTAAAACGTAAAACAGCGAGTGTCCAGAGTTTTTATTTTTTATTTTTTGGAAACTGAAAGTCCTGCCACTGACTACGTTTACTTGCACTCAATATTCCGTTATAATATAGGGACATTCCGAATTAAGCCCTATTAGATATAGGCTATAATGCAAACGGAAAAAGTTGCTTGTATACAAATCATAACTTATTCCGAATATTATTTCAAATATGTGTGCATTTAAACGTATTGTTTTCAGGCATGCTGTGCCGCAAGCCTAGAGCTATGGGTATATAGAATGGAACCCAAAGCTGCACTGTGTCCAAGCAGATCTACATGCGCTCACGGGCCCAAGATGATAGGGAAAAAAGAACAATAGGCCCATGACCTATAATAACAGAAAACATACAAAACTGTTGTAGGTCTATTCGTCTTTAAATTGCGTGTTTTGCATAACAATTTCCCTCGTGATAGAGCATGATTCCAAAGAAACAGATATCCATTGCTTTTGCTAAAATCCGGGGCTATAGTTTATAAGAGAATTCAGTGTGTTAATTATAGATGTTTTGTCAGTAAGGACTGAAACGGTGCCGTGCAGGGACTTGTCAAAACTGATTTCTAAGATGGATATCTCGTTTTGGAACTGGGCTCTCCACAGAGTACGCAGGGTAAAAGAGACGGGAACCTGAGTAGATATGATTTGTAGGCTTTTTTTTCTCTTCTCCCGTTTGACTTAAAACCCCTGATTTTGTATTTTTAAGGCGTTTCTCCTCCCAAAAGGTGATTGTACTTTTCCCCAAAAAATGAATAGGCTACTCATAAATAATTATTAACATTCTAAACCCCCGTGCCTCAATACTGATGAGTAAGCTATACACACAGACAATAGAATTTAAATACATTGTACAATAAATACAAAACATAAATAAAATACTCAAAGGAAGTCATGAAAATCTTTGTACAAGATATAAATAGCTTGAAATATACTCAGAGTTACCTTTGGCAAGTCTAGTTTACAGGTTTACAACTCGCGGGTAACAAATCCCTTTTGAATGAACGCAAAAAAAATAATGAAAATAACCGTTGCACTTCAGGGTACAATATGGCCATAACCGCGGAGAACCGGGTTCTCGTTATAGAGTGTTGCGATCGAAAGTTTGATATTTTCCCCTTATTATTTGCCCTTAATATGACGTCTTTAGTGCTCGCTGCCCTGCCGTTGCCGAACACGGGGGGGGGGGGGGGGGCGTCTTTTTAAAAAACAATAATGCGTAACCCAATTTTTTATGTGCAAACCACCACGGAAACCCACCAATCAACCCCGTTAAAAATGGGGTACAGAGAACCTTGAGATCTTTTCCGA
>JAOEHI010000007.1:751560-778301 GCA_025447815.1 Percopsis transmontana | reverse complement strand
GGTTAGTCTGGGTGTTGGACTCCCAGCCAGTAGGGGGCAGGATAGTCCAGTGGTCTGGGTGTTGGACTCCCAGCCAGAAGGTCATGGGGTCGAGCCTCAGAGTTGGCCTACCTGTAAGCATCCTTGAGCAAGATGCCTAACCCCTACCTGCTCCATGTAATAGAACCATATAATTGTAAGTCTCTTCGGATAAAAGCGTCTGCTAAATGACCTCATTGTATGTGAAAGCTAACAGCACTGTGTTGCCCGGGCGTGCATCAAAATACAGCGACTGCGCTGAGACGCGTCCGCAAGAGGAGAAAGTGAAGTATACTTTGGCCTTTACTCTCCTTTTGTCAGTTGTGTTGTTGCACCTGTTGGAGACAACTGACACTTTCTTTACGGTTGCTTGTTTTGAATGCAACACAGCTCCGCCTAACTTCATGATAACACGATAAGAGAGAAAATAACTGAAAACACCTGTGTGGGTGGAAACAGCCTTGTGCATTAGCCCGTTCAATCATGTTTTACTTACTAGAATTTGTTTCTGGGCTAAAACACAGAAGAACGGTTGTCCAATACTCGATATGTAACAACAGGGACAGCGGTCAATTTAGTTTCATTTCATTCATTTGTAGTTGGTTTGAATACCAACCGCCTTTTTCAATAGTTTCTTACTGTGCTGGAAATGGAACCACTAACCAGGACAATTGTAATATTATTATTAATGTCAAAGGCAATAAATGCAAATCCTAATTATAATTCTGTGAATTTTGAGAGGAATAAAACGAATTTTATGAATTGAAAATAAATTGACCCCAGCTGTGTTGATGGCCCGCCTTCTGACCCCTGCCTGGACCTCTAACCTGTCGACCAATACGTCCGCCAGCCCTTCTGCTTGGTCAGTCTGACCCAGGAGCTCAGCAGCACACGAATGTACTCAACGTAAACTGGAGCTCAGCGGTTCCCAGAGGGAAGGTCGGGTCACAGAGTGCTTTCTTTTTTTTGGGGTGGGGGGGTCGCGAGATGATTTCGAATTTTCTTTTTTGTAATTTTGTTTATTATTTATTTGTTTATTTTATTTTATTTATCTATGTATCTATCTATACAAATAACATTTGAGTTTACTTTTATTATTTTCATTCATATATTTCTAGGTGCTCTTCTATTATTTTCTATTCTAATATTCTAGTTTTATTATATTACCTTGGTCAGACTCAGTTGTGTAGCAACTTTCATAGTTCATGGCTCCTCCTGTTCACACACCTTTTTAGGGGGTCATGAGAAAGGTAATCGTACTGATTGACATGCAGGGCTCTAGTTTGCGGATGACGCAAGGCCGGCGGTAGCGCCAACGCAGCTGTAGTGACCATTTAGTTTGGTGGGTTTTTTCTCGCCTTGGCCATTTCCTAGTTTCCCGGTTCGCCGTGACATCACTTAGACGGTGTGTCACTTAGAATCAGGTGACGCAGTGCTAATTTGGTGTCAAATAAAGCCAAATATTGTGCTAGCGTCTCCGCCTGGTCCACCACGTCTGTTGTGCGGTAGTTTCCCCGCTTTAGGCGAAGGTGCACTAAGCACAGACTTATGCAAAATCACACACTCCACTTTCGTGTAGGTTATGTTGGTGTATTTTGGGAATAATTTGACTAATTACTACTGTCCTTAACCTTTTTAATCACAAAACAAAATATATGCACGTGTTTCACTGTCTTCCAACATAAAACAGCCAATGTGCGTCATTACGCATGGAAAACAACATGGTGACGGGGATTTCAATATTTCTATTAACCTCATTCAACCTGAATGGAGGAACTGACTGCCTTGACTAATTGATCCGTGATCACAACTTTTCTGTCTTGGCGGGCTGGTCTGGATTTTTCTTGTCCATTACGAGAGCGCGCTGCTTTATAAAAAGATAGAACAAGTAGTTAGTGCTACTGATAATGTATTCATTCTAAATCAAACCCTTTTACAACTGAGCTGCTATTGCGCCCGCTTACCACTACATGGCCCAAGATTAGCAAAAAGTATTGGCTACACCTTAGATCGACTTGCACTGCGTGCCTCTGCTTGCGCCTTGACCCAGAAACTAGGGCCCACAGTGTTTTTTACACCCTTTGTCTCTCATTATTCAGGCTTAAAACGTACGTATTGACACGGAAACGGAGACTTTCCTGTTATGAATGAATGATACCATAATGCCATTTGGCAAACGCTTTCATTCAAAATGACTTGCACAGAACCATTTGCAGTATTTCGAATGTCATTGAAGGCTTTCTAATGTAGAATGATTCCTCTCATTGCTTTGTACAATCTGTTTACACGTTATTGTTTCACAATACGGAGAATGTATATTTAAAACAAGGTATTTAATGTAAATGTTGTTGGCTATTGTTGGTTTTAGGTTTTGTTGTTGTGATATTTTGTACAAAGCTATTTTGTGTCCTTAAGTGGAAGTAGTAATCTTATGATGGATTTGTGGAACAAATAACTAGCTAGCCAAGTACCAAGTACATTTTAGATTTATTTTTCACAAACCTAACCAGCAGTTATTGCAGCTGTGTTTTGTGAAGTGATTATGAAGTCAGGAGAAACAATTTCACTAACTAACTAAGTTTACCTTTTAAAGACCCTACAGACAACTTTTGACAATGTAGTGAAGTATTTGATCAAATTAATTAGAAAAACATGCTAAATGTAGTTACCAAGGTGATCTTATTGCGGCTGGTCGATAGAGCAAATGTAAGCCTTTTTTAAATTATTATTATTATTATTATTATTGCTGATATCCAGTATTGGATGTTTATTAGGGGCGATGTGAGCAAGAAGAAACGTGAAAGTCAGGACTCCTAGTGGTTAAATCTCAACAGTGACCCCTTTATCCTTCACTATGGACCACACTGTACAACCCAAACCTGGCTCAGAATAATCATTTATCAATAGTGTCTGGTGGCTTCGAATATGTCCGCAGAAAATATACTTAAGTACTAAATATACAAATTACCTCTAAATATACCTGGATAATGCCACTTTCATCTATCAAAGACACCTTGCAATTTCTGCAGCTTGTGGGGCGGGAAAAAAAGCATTATCAGAAATGCCAAACTATAGAAGCAAGAGATGACACGGGAACGTTAGCTATTTGGGCAGAACCAATATAGACTTTGTTTCACTGCACGTCAAAGAAGTGTATCTCTCCAGTGCTCCCCCACTGGAACCCTGACAGTGCATGGGCTAGCCCAATAGCTATTGTGTCACTGCGAGAGCATGTTTCATATGTAGCAACAAAAAAGAAAGTGAAAATACTGTTCTCTTATACTACTATGTGCAGTTTTCATTGCAGGTTGGGGTGCATTTTAATGGGAGTTGAAGGTGGAGAGTTGCACTATAAGCCAACCAGAGCACTTGAGCTTGGTGATGTTGGATTTCAGATTTTGAATAATGTGTGAACTAGGCGATCGGAGGGGATTCTACACTGGTCTCGAAATCTAGAGAATTTTCTCTTCTTTTTTTTTTTGCATTTTCTTTTGCTGAGAAGTTTGAACATTGCACAAAAAATGTATCAGTTTAGCCTTTACATAAATATAAATTCTTACATAGATGTAATGTTGTTTCATACGTTTTGATACTTGTGATAGATACCTGTGAGCGATATGGCCTTGTTGACTGTCATATTGCCTAAAGCTATCTCCATAAATCATAATAAACACCAACCAAAGTCTTCCGGTCATGTCAAAATGAAGGTATTGGAAGTAAGTAAATGTGTAGGAGTCCTGTAAACAGAAGAGAATGGTGTCCATAAACAAGTGTTAACATTTGAAGTCGGTTTGATTATGACATTACTACCTTGATTCAGCAAAGACAGAGTTAGTTTTATGTTCTGTAATACTGTTAACTCGGCCAAGATTTGTACCCTTGGTTCATGTTTGTCGGTAGGGATTTTCCCTTTTGGCAGAAGTAGGCTATGAATCACTAGTTTTGTGCCTTCACTTAGAAACACCGTAGTCTGTAAACACTGTGCAAAATGCAATACTGTGAAGACTGGGAATACTTTTTGTTGAAACTTGTTGGTCTGTGTAATATTATGGGAGATTAAAAAACACAATTACTCCAGAAATATTGTTTTTTTATACATTTGCATTTGGTGGAATATATTAAAAGGTAATAAAACAAAATTGGGAGTAATACTAAAAAGGCAGGTTAGATATTCCATTTTAAAATATTTTCACGACCCTCTGAAAAGCATTTTGCAACCTCTACCCATAGTTTGATACTTAAGGTCAGCATTAACCCTGCACTGATTTTTTTTTATTTAGCATTTTCCTTGCAGTACTTACAACTGACCACTTGATGTCACTTGGAACATATTGAAAAGACGAACACAACGTGTCACAATGTGACATTGTTGTAGGCTCCGAAGCAACCTTTTCTGCTGATAGGCCTACTGTACTCTATCCATAGTTGGCTAGATATAAGTATAGGTACAATACCAGTTGGTATCATACCTGTACTCTGTGTGGGTACAACATGGGACGAAGTCATTAATGCCATTAACTGGGCCTCACATTCACCAGAACTGGATGTATCGGTGCATCTGGCGCCGCCAAGTAGCGCCACAGACGGTCCAGGAGCTCACTGATTCGGGTCTGGGAGGAGATCCCCCCCAGGACACCATGCGCCGTCTCATCAGGAGCGTGTCCAGATGTTGTCGGGTGTGCGTACAGGCATGTGGGGGCCATACACGCCACTGAGTAACTTATTTTTGGTGTGAGTTTGAATCCAGCCCTCACTTCGTTGGTGTTTTGGTTTCCGTAGACCGTTGTTACGTCATTTTGTTTTTGTAACGAATTACACAATGCACTGTATAGATTTAGATCTTTCACACATCAAGACCCGATGTGTGATGTCAGTTCCCTTAATTTTTTTGAGCAGTGTATAAACAACCGTTTAGACCGCAGTTTTGAAATTGGGGGTGTGAGTTGTTTCCAACTGTTCGGTAACTTCTTAAAAAAGTATTTCTGTAATGAAAATGTCCATGAGATCACCATTAGACATATATAAGTCACTGATGGAGACATTCTTAACTGTATTTTAGTGATGGGTCACCACCATGACAAAGTATATTAATATTGACATACACACACGCACACACCACCAACGCACAAAATCAAGACTTGCACGTACAACACAGAGATTACGTCAATGTCCCAACACTTTCTATAGCTGCCAGGGCCTATTAATAGCACAGCTGAGGAGGAATCGCACACGCGCACACAGGCGCGCGCGGTCAATGGCAGTGACAGCCCGTCAAAACTGTTTGTGCATGTATCATCTGCTAATTATACCCATGTAAATATTATGTCACCCTGCACAAAGATGGCGTGAGAACATTCGGAAATTGTCACCATGACAGCACGAGGGTAGTGACCATTTCTCAAGAGTTCCACAAATCCAAAGAGTTTGGGGTTGAACCTGGTAGTATATATTCTGAAGTTATTGCAGTTTGCAGTAGTCTTTAATGTGAAATACAGTTTTTTGATTAAAAATATACTTAGCGGAGTAATTTGGGAATACACACTACCAGTAAAGATGGCAATCAGTTTTGAAGACGCATGGAAGTGAACATAGGATGACAAATGGTTTTCACCCTCAATGTTTCAGAACCTAAATTGTGCTCATTAGTGACCCATGTTAAAAAGATTGCAATGTTAACGGTCCATGTTTCACTGGGGCATGAAACAGTGTTACGCCACCAAAGACACAGAGACAATATCTCTTTCCCTCTTTGCAGATCTGCCCATTTATAAATACACCACAAATTTATGAAAATGCTGAAGCGAAAAAAGTTCTGACCCAGAAACTGCAAGTACGTGCTATTTACCTCAACCCCCTTGCAGGACATGACTGCACGCACAGTTCTAAGCATTTGTTTACTGACCGTAAACTACATGTTCTCCCATTATGCTCCGTAAAGCTACATGGTAAACAAATCTTGACACTAACCCCATCAGTGTTGGTGCAATTCTCTGTTTAATGCCTTGCTCTACCCAATGAATGAAACCCCTAACCCTGGCAGTCTAAATACCATTTACTACCCATTGACTCAAACTCTATTTCATATTGTATTAAAAAAAGAAGAAGAAAAGAACACCATACAACAAAAATAGCCTTGTCGTGACAAGCCCAGTGTTGACAGACTGTATGGGTTCCCTGAGGGAGATAGCCTTCGCTGGGCCCCCAGAATCAGCTTCCTGCCCAATACCCTGTGGACTGGAAAAGTCCCGGTGAAATACACACAGATTTGAATCCACTAAAACTGTAGTGTCTGCAGGCCAATGTCAAAAGCATTCATTGTACAACTTCAGAACCTATGGATGATCAATTCCGACATATTTACAAGAACTACAGGATTGCCATCCTTTGAGGCTTAATATAGGTGCTGTCAGTTTAAACCTAGTGTACAGTTTTACTAGTATAAGTCAGAATGAATGGAAGTCATTGGGAAAGATTGCCAACTTCTCTCTCAAAGCATTTCCACAAGTAGTTATGGTCTCAAAAGCTAATTCATGCTTTCTAATGTGATAGCGTCAATTTTAAAAAGTATTAAAGAAAAGAATGTAGCAACCAATCGGGAACGTCACATGACCCAGTCAGCCAATTGTGAGGATGTTAACAACAAAGGCTCCAATATGGAGGCACCTGTACCAGGTGCTTACAGGTCGGCCTGCGATGTCGGGGCTTGAGCCCAGGGCCTTGGCACTAGGGTATCCCACCAGGGGTTCTCAAAGTGGGGATCGTGACCCCTTAAATGGTCGAGAAATTTTGATGGAGGTAACAATTAGATTTTCTCTTAAATCCTTTTTCATACTGTGTATTATGTTTAAACTCAACAATGTTATAACCCAGCAGATGTGCTTTGTATTAACGGTGTTATTTATTCTGAAAGTAGATGGCACCTTTCCTTTGGTGTGTAGGCCATCCTTTTTGGCAGAAAGGATTAAAATATTACCTTACCGCTGCAATAGAATTTTGTTTTCTTGTAGGCTACAGAATAAAGAGCCTACACTTAACTGAGTAAATGTAAACCTGTTTACAATGAATCGTGTGACTCACTGGAACAATAATTAGCATTTCAATCAGGCAGTTAAATTGGTCATCCTCCCACTTGGAATGTTTGAAAAATAGCACACATTCGCAGGCTTTGTTTTCCCCAATGCCTGTGAAAGCTTTTCTGCCTAGGGTTTATTGGTCTTTAATATTATCAACTTCTTACTTCAGCCTATTTTTGTAAAACCTAAAATAGTTAGGCCCATGTCCAACTAAATGACACCTACTCCCACAATCCTTACTGCCTTAGTTTCTCTCTCTCTCTCTCTCTCTCTCTCTCTCTCTCTCTCTCTCTCTCTCTCTCTCTCTCTCTCTCTCTCTCTCTCCCTCTTTCTCTCTCGCTCTCGCACACACACAATCTCTCACACTGACTCGCATCACACCCTACTCAGAACCTGGAATGGAGGCACACACTTCAACAAACAAAATAATTTGTTTGTTGAAGTGTGTGCGTGTATGCTGTCGGCCTATATATGTGACATCAGGATTCTATTTTGTGGAAGCATGTTTTGTTTAATGGGGAAGTTTGGTTTTAAAATAGCCCAAATGATTCACGATTCTGCCCGTTTATAGTTGTTCATAGCATCGCCCGGGCTTTGGAAGGCCTTGGTCGCTCTGCGTCGTAGGTCTTGACACGGCCCAATTCAAACAAACACAATGATTTATTTGTGCGAGAGGTTGTCGCTTTCCTACACACACACACTTGTATATTTGCACAGTTCTTCAGAATTCCTGGAAAGCAGTGTTTCTGATGACCAGCTTAACGCGATAGGGGGATGCTAGATGATGCTAGATCCTTCTTCTTGACACACACACACACACACACAACGGCATTCTGTCTACTATTTCATGTTTAATAGTCCATTTGGCTTGTCGGCCTCCACAGGGAGGTCGGCAAACTGAGGCCACTGTGGATTCCTTGCCTTGACTGAGGACTCTCTGCAGCGTAGCTTGCCAAGGGCCTCGTAAACTCTGGTATACATCACCCAACTGCCACTGTGCTGTAGACCTACTGCCTGCATATTTGAATAAATATATCCACATTCGGTTTGATTCACTGTCTGTTTAGAGTTCATAATAAATAGACTATTGCACGGTAAAAACAATTATTTTAAAAGTAGTATTAATCTAGATGATTTAAAATTGGCTTTATCCTGTAGGCCTATAATAAGCTAATATTTTTAACCAACTAGATAGATAGGATAAATGTTAAATTGTCACCCTGTTTTAACAATCAGCAAATAATTTACACCATGTTTTACATTAAGTTAACATTCATTACATCAGATTAAAAAACTATTGCGTTTAAGTTTGGAGAGCATAGCACAAAGATCATAGTATGTTAAAAGTAGACCTGTTGGATGTTGGTTATTGTAGTGAACAATCCCGAATGTAACATCGCATTCGAAAGGGATCCAATCTCCATACTCCATACATATTAATCTTTAAAATGCATACAAAATTAACGGCCAATATAGGTTTTATTCAAAATATTTTATCGTAATTTGATTAAATAAATAGAACATTTGCTGGGCATGTACTTCATATCCCACAATGCAACGCGGAGCTATACGCGTAAAGACGTAAACTGCCCGTGGTGTGCGGACGTGTGGAGCAGTTTTCTAGAAATGGGGTGTTGAAAGCAGTCCGCAGGTCAGCTAGTTAGCATAACCCGGTCAGGGGAACCGAAAGGCTACGTGTATGTATATAGGCTATTTCTATCCACGTCTGGCGCTGGCTTTGAATCGTAAATATTCCAGTCAAACCGAATAGGATATATTACAGATTATAGGTCGTTTCACGAGAGGCGTGCAAGAAACCAATAAACTGGTGGCAGTTTCGGACTGCCACTGCTACAAATACAAAACAAGTGGATACCGGGGCCCTGGGCTACTTCATGAATTCGGTATGATGCCTGCGGATAACATGACCTCGCTCGTCCAGAGAATAGCCCGTCAGGCGCTGGTCACGTTCAGAAACGCGCCTCACGTCGGTGAAGCCAGTAAGACCTTCTCTGAGAACCTGGTCGCTCTGAAGAGCCTCATGACGGAAGTGAGAGCAGCCGACCTGAAGCTCGTCCCCAAGAAGGTGGACAGCAGCTCCCATTTAACCTCTTACCCCTACGCCGCCCCGGTTACCTACATGCACATTTGCGAGACGGACCATTTCAGCATGGGGGTGTTCCATTTGAGAAGTGGCGCCTCCATCCCGCTGCATGACCACCCGGGGATGCACGGATTGCTCAAAGTAATGTACGGCAAGGCGAGTATCACCTGCTTCGACAAACTAGATGCGTCACAAGCCGGCGCCGCGTCCCAGAAAGGCGGGCTGCAGCGATCGGCGCTCCGCTCGTCCGGGGAGTACACTGAAGACGGCGCGCCGTGTATACTCACCCCAAACCGGGACAACATCCATCAGATAGACGCCGTGGATGGCCCGACGGCTTTCCTGGATATCCTGGCCCCACCGTACGAGCCGGACGACGGGCGAGACTGTCACTACTACAAAGTTTTGCCCGCCGAGGTGAATGAAAACCAGGGGCAAGTCACGCAGGAGGCGCCGGGTCAGTCGAAGGAGGTCTGGCTCATGGAAATTTCACAGCCGCCCGAGTTCTGGTGCGGCAGCGAGCCCTATCCAGGCCCCGAGGTCTCTCTGTAAACATTCACACTGACCCACAACTCTCAAATCTCTCAATTATAATGGCGTGTTTGTTGAAACGACCCTGGAATAACATAAGCCTGGCGGGTTGATGAAACAAGTCTGTAGCCTTCCAATTCTGTCACGGTTAACTGCCTTTATTAATCTATCTGCCAACAGCCCGTGATGCTGTACAGAGGTGTTTCCAGACAACGTAAATTATAAATTGTGGCCTTGTTTATTGCCAATGCTCATGAGATGTTCTTAAATATCAAAATAGATGATTGGTAAAAGCCTTATCTGCTGCTTTCTCCATGCTTGCACACACTGAATTCTCCCTATTGTTGAATGATAACTTTACCAATCTGAGATGGTTACAAGAACATCTAGGTTTATGTAAGGGAAAACTGAAAACCAATCCGATATCAAGTCAGACATTGTCCGTAATCTTTGTTGGGAGGCCATGTAAATCCTTTGCTTCTGTCTCAAAGTCTCACCCTTGTTTTAATGTCGAGAGGATCGGATTTACAAGCTGAACTTGATGCCTTCTGTGTCTCACCCCTGGCCGTCTAACAGTTTGTGTGTGTGTGTGTGTGTGTGTATACGCACACATTTGTGTTGACTGACCACTTTAAAGAGCCAGCGAGATGGCTGCTTGCCACCCAAAGCCTTCAACTTTAAAGGTATTTAAGCTTGGCTGCATATGGCTAGCATTAAAAGTATTGCCCTCATGTAGTTGTGGGTTTGTGGCAGTAATTAATTGGTTTCCTGTGGTTAGTTGAGTGTGACACAGATGTTGCCAGCTTTTGTGGTTCATCATACTTCATGATGAAGAGAATAACCTCGTCCAGCACATTGACAGAACTGTCACCGTCTTGTTGATGAGCTTCTTCAGGCACTTGTTGACCGTGTAATGGTCTCTGTGAACCTTCGGTAAAAACACAAGGTTAACTGACGATACTAGGATGGGAGAAGGTGTATGGTGCAATGTGGATTCTTAGTCCGGTGGGATTTACAATAATCATTGATGCACCAGGCATTTATAGCTGGGGCTAAAACATGCACGGCACTGTGTTTGCTAGAACATTAAGTGTTTGATGCCCATACAGGCAGGAAAGATGTTTCGCTGCCTTTTTTGTTTTAAGCAGTAAACTTAGAAATATCTAATGTGTTTGGTTATAGAGTAATGCAGAGAGTGTTTCATGGTAAAAGTTGGATTCTGCGTTTGATGTTTTATGACAGTTATCACTGACTGACAAATTCAGAGTTCTACGTGCTAAAAACTAAAATGATGAAACTTTGGTGAAAGCAAGGTTCTCTCTGCGCACGTTTAGCATTTTAAAATGAAATTGAATGAAATATGTGAATGTTCCCACTGTCTTCAACACATTACGTATCACTTCACCTGCCGTGCACTAGGGGAAACGTTGAGTTGGGATTCTTATGATGTATCATTAAAGGCAAAGCACTACAAATGGGTCTACGAAATCTTCTTCTACATAATTACATAACTGTCCCAATGCATGCTGCCTGTAATCAAGTTGACTATGTCACATAATATTTATGTATATGTCCTCACAGAGAGAGAGAGATCCCCATATGCATAACGCGTGTCTGTCAATATTGCCAACGTCTCCCAGCCTTTTTATTAGCCAACCAGCCATTCACCTTTCTACAAGAGCCTGACGTCCTTCCAACCCGAAGCTGAAAAGAAGTAAAACAGTACCAACACATTCAATTCTACATTTATTTGCATTGGCAAGAAGCATCAGCCCATCCACACAAAAAAAAGACCTCTAGTGCTTTTTACCACAAAAAGACTTGTATTAAAACATTTAATTTCAGTGAACATTTCAATGAGAACCGTTTTTTTTTTTAATTTTTTTTTTTAAATAATGGCCAGCATTCACAAGTCTACAAATATATTAAAATGCCATTTCAAGTCTTTAAAGAAAGGTAAACAAACAAGAGTATGGAAAATATTGGGTTCTCTTACACGTGGCTACACCTTATATATTTCTATACCTGCTATCATTTCACATACCATATTGTCAAATAAGAATGATCATAAAAACAGTCAAATAATTGCCATTCAGGTCAAATTATGTCCCAGGATATGACGTGATCAAAAAATGTCTCCCATTTGCACCCACTGATATTGTTAGTGTTAAAGGCCTCTGCAATCCAAAAGTAAACCAAGTGTGTGCATCAATTTAATTATCAGAATGATTGACCTCGTATATAAAGAAATCCATACAAAGTTAAAACGGGTAAAGGATGCAGGGAGCTGCATTCTTGATCTGTTACTTCCCCTGTTTGATTTTGTAAACAGTATCGGCTTTAATTTTTCCAAAAGTCGCCTAATAAGTAAAAGCTCAAACTCAACCAATCTAGGTGAATATAACAAGTTCATAAGGCAAGTAGATTGGAACTTTAAAATAAATTTTAGGCCATAGCATACTTTTTTTTTGCTGTAGTTCTGCTGGATTTAGTGTCCTGATGAAGAGTTATTCATTATACATACCATATGAATAATGACCGATAGGCCTATATCAAATTACTGGCTCTGTGTGTATGTGTGTGTATAAATAATAAGGGGACATGAAAAGATCTCAATGTCCCCTCATATTCCAGGTAAAATAATCGATTATTATATTTCTTCGGCTGACATTTAACCATCCAAACAGTATTCTCCATGTAGAATTTAGCATTGTCACTTGATTTAACATTTAGTAGGCACGGCGCACATTGACGACGATTTAAAAAAAAATTGAGAATAAAAACAATGTCCCAGATAACAGATTTGTCATCTGTAGTCCAATGGCAGGTTGATGTATACGCACGTTTACGCACTTCGGCATAAAATGAACTTTAAAAAAAAAAAAAATAATAATTTGTGGGTGTTTTTAATGCTCATTTGCCCTTTTCATGGTCTAAATGAATTCCTGAGAATGGAACAGCCAGCAGTACCTAACGCCTTTTGGCATCGGGCACCGACGCCGTTGCCAATGGGCATATCTTGGCGCACAGTCTGAATGGGCGCATTTGTGGCAGGTCATCATCGGGAGCTATATGGCTTACGGTGACATCAAGCGCTTCGTAACGAGCGCTCGGGTTCTACATTCATGGGTGGATGCGCGGTCATAAAACGCCGGGAATTACGAAGAGGATTTTTTGTCCTTCTGTCTGAGATGAATTTTCATGTGTCGCCGCCTCTCGTCGCTCCTGGCGAACTTCCTCCCGCACTGGTCGCAGGAGAAGGGCTTCTCGCCGGTGTGCGTGCGGATGTGCGTGGTGAGGTGGTCGCTGCGGCTGAAGCTGCGCATGCAGATGCGGCACTGGAACGGCTTGTGGCCCGTGTGGATGCGCAGGTGGCGGCTCAGCTCGTCCGAGCGCGAGAACCTGCGGTCGCAGCTCTCCGCCGGACACGGGTACGGTCTCTCGTGCACGGGGGTTTTGCTCGGCCTGTTGGGGTACTTCCTCGGCCTCAGGATCGGCCGGAGGGGCAGGTTCTGGTGGCCACCGAACGCGGAGACCATGTGACCGTCCGCGGCCGCCGCTGGTGCTCCGAGCGTAAAGTTCCTGATGGTGTTGAGGGGTGTGAGCGGCGGTTGGACCCGCAGAGAGTCAAGCGGATACGGCAGAGACTTCCTCTCTGGGAAGGCCGCCTGGCAGCTCTGCTGGTAGAAGCCTCCGTATTCGGGCATGAGGGAGAGGAGCGCGGCGCCGTCCACGGAGGGTTTGGGCGCGGTGCTGTAGGTGGGCTGCGCGTGGTAGGACACGGCGCACGCGGACGCGGACAGATATCCCCCCGACTGGTCCTGGTACATCTCCCCGCTGCAGGAGTATGACGGGGCCGCGTACATGTGGTTAATATCGGGTTGACCGTGCGCCATGGCGCCTCGCCCCGCGTCCAGCGTTGCGTCTCCTCCTGTTGCGTTAACGTCGAACGGTGCGGGGGAGCCAGAGTCCGTTGCGGGTCCCGGGGAGGCGATGTCGGCGCTGACCACTTTGACTGTATCTGCGGGACCCCACGGTTTCACGTCTGCCCCGGAATCCACCGAGAACTTGCCCGTGAACGTAGGCGTGCGTAAAGTTGCCGCGTACTGCGTGAAGTGGCCTTGCAAAGGCAGCCCGGGCGCTCCCTTCTCCTGGAACAAGACGTCACCTGTGAAATGCACCGAAACACAATGAGTTAAAATACATGCATATTCTACAATAAAGACGTTTGATTAGGCATGTAGGACCTATGCTAGTGTTTATGTACAGGCCTATGCCCCGTTCTGCCGTAGTTGTGCCTGAAGTTAATGTTCATATTTTGTTCTTTGTTGCTTTTGCGTAATAGTCTCTAATTGTTTTGTGCCAAATCCAAGAGATCCACATTTAGTTGTTTTCTCAGACCCCCTCCAACGAAAGTCTTACCCATCTCAGCCTCGTCTGCTTGCCCGCGATCTCCCGCCCCCTGCAGAGACTCCACTTTAAACACCACCGATGTCTCTGGAGACAAACTGCCCCCCATTCTGTAAATATCTTTGGGTATACTAGGCTTGTCTACAACACTGCTAATCGATGCGGAAATTTCCATTATTTTAGCCGTCATTTTCTCCTGGGGAGTAGCCTAGCCTACGGGCTACTTAAATATAATTTCACCGATATCCTGTCTAATTTCGCTCATTTGAAACATGCCATTTTGTCTTGAGATCTAGACTATTCGACATCGGTGTCTTGAACTCAGCCTGTTCGCCTCTCGCCTCTCCTCCCATCTCTTGGACTCTGCAAACAGCGGTGTGGTTATAAAGGGAAACCCTTGTACACCGTTGCGTCATTCACCATATAAGGACTTGTGTATCAAAAAAAGGAACTCCAGAAATAGGATAGGAGTCTTTTTCTTATACGAGATATTCCGTTACAAATTGTATTAGACCCATTTGAATAATTGTCGATTTGTGAGGTAGGATTATTTAGCTCCGATGTTTTTCATCCTGACCGAACGCCATGGCCTTGAGCAGCTTTGCTTTGCGTTCATTACAGGCACCATTAAAGCGTCCATCAAACGGAATTCCGGTTTTCTTTTAGCCATAAACGGAATTATTCGGTTGGGCGAGAGGAGCGCCACTGCATATAAGGACTTTATCCGGCGATCCCGCAGTCATATCTTGTCTAATTGTGGGCACACAAACCACATAAATTTCTGTTTTAGGAGCAGTTTTCCCCTGTTAATGGGACTATAATAAACGAATAATAGGCATAATTTAAGTGTAAATATTATTAGATTATTAGATTATTGGTCTTTAGACTATAAGAAGCCTTATTAAACAAGGTATGTTTAAGTTCTACCGTTTATTGTTAAAAACCATATTGAGAGAGACATAAACGGCTTAATATAGCTGCAAATATGATACAAAAAACAGAAAAATATTTATTGTGCTATAGCAGTTTAAAGAAAATGTAAAGGTTATAATGCCTGCAAGTGTCGCTGAGCAGGGCATTATTTTTTAGGCGCAATAGAAAAATCACAAATACTTAATCACTTGTTAGATTATACATCCTCAAGAAATAAATCTTATCTTTGATTAAAAATAATTTCAAGTAAAATGCTTTTAACTTTTAAAAACATGAGAGTAAAGTCAACATGCATTGAATAGCCTACACAGCATTTTTTGCGAGGCCATGAACTTTTTAAACTTTAAACAGACTTGATTGGCTACCTTACTGGGAGTGGGAGGATATGTCATAGATGATTGACAGCAATGATGTCACACCCGGGGCAAAATATGACTGGCTTGTTTTATACTGTGGCTAAATGACATGCTAGATATGAAAGGAAGTCCTGCCCTTGGAGATCCCTTCACACAACACAAATGACCGCACAACTGGAAAAACCTCCATTTTTGACCGGGGAACATTATACATAGATCTACAGAGACTAGATTGTTCTGACCGAGGCCACTTGAGAATACCAGCAGAGACTTTGATCAGCTTCTCGTGACATTCAAGAAAATTCATTAAATACTGCAAGCAAAGCACAATTTTCATCCACTATGTGTGTCGGCTTATTTTGGCTGTTGGGCGAGGGGTATAAAAACAAGTTACTGTAGTGTGGGAGGAGTAGAGAGGAGTGCCAGCCACTCAGCACTTAGGTGTGGGAGAGGCATGCACTCACGCTATTTTTATCACGCTGGTTTCAACCACAAGGAGGAGCCTTTTTCCCACCGTATCGCTGGCGGACGATGTCCATTAATATTAATATAGTCTCTCCTTGTGGAATCCAACTGATACAAACAGTGCAGAGAGACGTAGGTTACAATAGATTAAGTTTCTGTGTAAGTTTATATATTTGTCATCGGAACGTGCAATGACTTTCTTCCAAAGACTTTCTCTCACTGACATGTATTGATCTTCTAGCTTACATTCAGTAAGATATAAAGTTATAGGACTCAATTTTTACCAAAATAATTCAGAGCTGTACTGTTGTTTTGGTCAACATCATTCATCTCCACCATGAACATGGATGTTGTGGTTTGGTTGTATTCTTTGAACAATTTCATGAAATGACAACAGTTTTCTTTCAGGTAGACTTGAGTGGTAAAGAAGGAAACAAAGACAAAGCTATAGCTGGTATCTCTTCACAAATGTGATTTCAGGATGATGAGGAATTATGTTGACCAACAGCACGGCTCTGTGAAATCTTGTTTGGACAACAATGGAGTTCTATGGCTTCCAAGCTGACTGTATCTGACATTAGCTAAAACAATGCTTTTTTACTATAGGGGAAAACAATTGTTGATTTTGTTTATTTTATAGGCTATGCTAATATAAGATAAGCCTTATCCTTTGAACAATAGCCTACTCCTGTTAAATAAGATATAATTATTCAAATGAAATTAACATTCTTGAAAACATGGGCGGGGGCTACATCATAGAATTCCGAAGGCCACATCTGGTCCCCGGGCCGTGAGTTTAAGACCACCATTTTGAACATTCACCGCGAAGCAGAGGATGGTGGGAGATTCTGGGTTGAAATACCAACTCTCTGATCATTCTTTCTTCTGTGTTCCCCCCCCCCCCCTCTCTCTCTAGAAGCCGTGCTTTTGAACGCCCACAGCTACAAAAATGTTAGTGTGAATTGTCATTGTGCATGTGGCACGCCGCCCACCCTGTGGCAGATGGGGGTTTGGTCCAGGTCTAACATCCGTCACACACACACACACACACACACACACACAACTGCGCACACGCACACAGAACCTTCAACGTGCGCACGCACACACACAAGTGTTTAACATAGGCATAACATTTCAATGAGGTGATACGTGAAACACACTTTTTTTTCGCGTGCAACCTAACAAACAGTTGCCCAAACACGCTGTTTTCTCGCACTGAATCTCCTTAACAAATAAATGCACATGCACGCACACACACAGACAGAGGCTGCCCGTCCGTGGGGACCGATGCCCTCCTTCCACCCTTCGCCCACGCACCTCTCCGCCGTGCGGGGCTCCGGGGGGGGAGAGGTTTTGTCTCCCGTAGCCCTTGGTGTCAGGCAGGGCTAAGGCGGCCGGGCGGACCCCACCATGCCGATTAATCATATGTCATGTGTAGGTTTTGTTAATATGGATCTTTGTCTCGCGGCTGCCTGCTGCCTGGCACTCTGGTTTCCATTTCTGGGGCCCGAATATCATGGCTGTCGTCCCAGATGAAAAAAAAAAGAAAAGACATTTATTTCCATTTTCTAGCTGGAGGTGTTGGTTTTTGCAGTCCATTGTGCATCGGTTGAGTTTAGAAACACCCAAGTCCCTTATTCTTGCTTTAAATTTGGAACTAATAAAATGTTTTGTTTGTTAAAATATTGTTGTTTATAATGATTTGTTGTTTTTGTCTCTTAACATCCAGGTTTCTGGATGTTTTCGAAGTTTACATGAGATGAATTCTATATAGCGTAGAATATGTATTCCACCAGGGGAAGTCATTTCTTCAGTTATGTTTAAAACACACCGTGAAAGATTGAGAAGCACTAGTCATGTTCTTTTAGGCATGCTTCAAAGTCTTTAAACAGCCCTAAAACCACTGATAAACAGGGATGTGGATGTTTGGATGATATGGGATTAGAAATGTCTATCAATAGAGCTGATTGCATATTCATGGCAATGTATTGACTCTTGAGAAGGGAATAATAGACACACACATCAGTGACAGCTAAACACGATGGAATGGTTTCCACATTATCTCGGGGACCAATGTATTGTCTATTACTTTGAGTTTGTTCAATAAAATAACTGTTAGTTAAATGGCAATTGCTTTTTTCAGGATTTTTAAATTTCTTGGTGGTGCTAGATTTGAGTTTGGTGTTTCAACTTTGGTCCAATTGCAAAGGCACATAACAGTGGCAACGTTATACGTACTTGGATTGTTTATGAAAAGGGTCATATATTCTCTGTAGCGTTGTCTACAAAATGGCATCTTTATGCGTCTTTGTTTTCATTGTTTTTCAGAGTTTTGTAATTTTAATGATCCTGTAAGTATTTTTTGTTTAATTTCTCATAACAAATTAACAATTATTTCCCTGTTAACCCTTCAGTCAAATTTGTAATATGGTAAAGCTCAAATAAACAGACAAATAAAAGAAATAAACAAACCACTTTGGATAGTGTTATTAATGTTTGGATAGCAGCATATTCACCAGATATTCAATTTTAAAACAATATATCCGCCATCTAAATAAAGGTCTCTGACTGAAACAAATATAGTTATTTTACTGTGTGCCTCATATAGTATTTGCAGTATATTGTGTAATCACATTGTTTCAAAATAAAAAAACGATAATTATGATAATTATGTCCATTTTCAACCTGGAACCTCATTTTCTTGTTTTCTCTCGTCTCTGCCCGAAATCGAATCAAATGGTTCAGTTTAGTATTTTGATGATCTCCATTGTCATTGTCCTTTTACTGAAACAGGGCATGCATGCGCCACACTAAAATGGTCACAAAATCACCCAGAACAAGCCATTACCTAACCAATTGTAATGTTTGCAAATAACATTTCTTAATATGGCTCTGCTGTGTTAGCTTGGGTGCAAGTTTTGGGTGCAAGTTCATCATCACACGTGCAGGTGTGTACATTATAATATGTAGAGCTGTGCCACTTTCTCCAGACTCACCCTGTAAGTATTGATACCACAGGGGCGTTGGCAAATGAACGTTTATATTATAAACTATCCAGTTCTTTTACAGGGGTTGATACTGCAATGTCAAAACAACAAACTGACAACTCAAGACGCATAGCACAGGGCTGAAAGTGTTCCATGTTCTCTCACACACCACCCAAGATTAAAACGTTCTGAGATATTACAGGAACAGTTTGGATGCCTCTCTGGTAATGCAGACTTTGTATTTAGGTGTCAAATCTACTTCACACACAGACACCAAGACGTCCTGCCTCATACTCCCGTGATGACAAAACAGCTTCAAAACACAACATTGCCAAAAACACAAGGAACAAAGTCCACCTTACCTGCAGTGGAGCTGGAGTCATTCAAAGCCCCTCACAAGGGTCTGATTTATCCACAGACCGGAGGGAGAGAGATGGACAGAGACACACAGAGAGAGAGAGAGAGAGAGAGGGAGTGGGAGAGCGGAGATGGTCCCAGGCTGACCGCTGCCTGGTGTGTGGCGGGGCCAACTGAAGTTACCCTCTCAGGATTACTTGCTCGCCCACGGAAAGGGTCATCGTCACAAACACACACACACACACACACACACACACACATGCACGCACACACACAAAGTTTGAGTAGGCTGTCAATGACAAAAAGGTAGAGAGACACAAAGAGAGAGAGAGAGAGAGAGAGAGAGAGGGTTGTGGGCCACAGAGAAAGACACAATGAAAATGAGAGGGAGAAGGGAAAGAAATGAGACAGAAGACCGAGCGAGGGGGACTGAATGACAGAAAGAACCACAGAGAGAGACAGAGAGAGACAGAGAGAGACAGAGAGAGAGAGAGAGAGATGGAGAGGGCGGCGGTAGAGAGACACGTCGGACGGAGATCGTGTCGGAGGGAAAACAATAGTCTTGTTACAGTCTCACTTTGCTTCGTCCCTCACAGTTAAGATTGTCATGATAATGAAGAGGACACTTCGCTGACCAGGAGATTGGAGCAGAGAGAGAGTTCCATTGACAGGGTGGGCGGACCGGAGGTGTTTGGGTCACACCAGGCACCGGGTCGTACGTCAGCCTGTCGGCTGCTGCGCGTGTAAGGATCTGTGAGGACACGATAACGTAAATGAGAAATATATGATCTGTGTCACTTGGCCGAATATTAATGGTCACGTGTAGAAAACACCAGGTTTAAAGGGACAATCATCGATTCGTGTCCAGAATCACCGCTGGGGTTGAAAGCGGCACAACAAAGATGTTGTTGTTTTGCCGTTTGGAGAGCGCCTGCCCCTCCTGCACCGGGATTTCAGAGTGGCTGGAACTCCTCTCTACTCCTCCCCCTCCTGGGCTCACATCTTCTCTACCCCTCCCCTACTGAGAGCCAGGTGCACTCATGCACAGCTGAGTTTGAATCGTAAACAGTGAGCTGGGGAGGAAGTGAAAGGACTGAACGAGGGAACCTCCATGCTTGCCATGTTACACTTTATTGGTGGTTCACTTCCATATTCAATAATAACCACTCAATAACCATGAGGCCTATATAGGGTCAATAGGCATCTTATGGAATAGAATAGAAAATAATAGAATAGATTAGATTCTATTCCATTCCATGACTTCCTCTGCATTAACTCAACCCCATTAACTCAACCCCTTCATGGACACAGACAGGACATCAATGGAGAGGTATAATATTTGATATAGTATAATAGTGTACCCTGATTTATGTGTTTATTAGCAGGTTTAGTGGTGTATATTTACATTTACATGTAAGCATTTGTAAGTCGCTTTTATCCAAAGCGACTTACAAAGCCTACATTCGTTAACAGCATTATGTAACAAGGTTACTTCACCTATGAATTTGCACAACATTACTCGAAAGTGTATCATTTGCTTCTCAAAACAGTTAATATTTATAATAATCTAAAGTTTTCACTCTTCAAACAGTCAATAATTGCTAACTACAAAGTGCTTAACATTCTTAGTGCTTATAGCAGAGTAGAAAGAAGTTTTTTTTATTGTATATATATATGTATATGTCTCTGAATTTGAATAGTTTTACCCTTGTTAATCAATCCAGTGTCTCATCTCTTACCATGCCTCTTTATGACAATATTAGATCGGTATGTCTAAATATAAGATTGATATTATTGCAAAGATTAAAGTGTGTCTTCGTTACAGAAATCCACACTTAAGGAACAGTGTGTGTGTTTTATGTGCTGCGATTGTGTATTTTCCTTGTGTGTTTAGATTGTGTGCGGTGCATGCATGACCTGAATATGTGTATGTGTGTTTGGGACCAGCATAAAGAGATGTCCACAGTCTGTCTTCCCCCTGGGAGGGCCTGCGTGGGCGGAGAGTCCCCGGGAGATGGATGGCTGTTCTCCACTGGGCTGAAAGCTGCTGGTCACTTCATAAATCTGACACCGACAGAACTGTGTGTGTGTGTGCGTGTGTGTGCACATCTGTGAAACTCTTTAATCTTGCATTAATTATTTTATTCTAATTATTTTATTTATTTAAGTCAAGGATTAAAGAGTGTCTGCATTTTGAGGAGGAAGGCATTCACACACTAACATGCGTGCCCTGGGTTTTTTCCGTGAGACAATAAAATCAAAAATAAAATCAAAAGGAAATGTATTAAAATTTTAAGATAAATAAACCAATTCACCAATCAGAGATGAAGGCAACGCATTCGCTATATTTCCAAAATTATATTGCCACCTAGCGTACGAATTGTGAAGTTTCGGAGATTTGTCTTCCCGTGATGCCTCGCTTCACTGACGTCCCTGTTCGTTGCAACCAATGGCTGCTTTTGTCTGCGCATCTTGTTCCTCCATTGGTTACACAAAGTTTAAAAACGATAGTTTGAAGTCTTCATATGCTGAACGAGCGCCAAGCAGTTTGATAGTGTTGGCGAGTTGGTTTGCGCTTTCTACACGTCTAACGGTACGCCTGATTCTGAATAATCGGAACAAGAACTCATCCTTTATTGGTAAAGTTGATTTATAATAAAACGTAATTTTCGGGGTGCTACAGAGGGATTTTTCACAAACGTTCGCTAAGACGCTATGCTAACTGACCTTTCGTGTAGTTGGTAATCAATCGTCATGAATATAAATTGAAAATATTTAAAAGCCAAAGGTAATCGTTGTGTGTTTTCACTGGATGTTCGCAGAGGAGCAGTTCTGCAAACATGTCCTCGTTAAACCATAGCGGCTTGAAACGAGACGAGAAGGGAAGGAATATACAAGTGGTTGTCAGATGCAGGTAAGTTAACGTTATGACATTAATCTGGGAATAGGTAATGTAAATGTAATGTTGGAGAAAATAATCAAATATAATTATGTTAAAGCCTTGTGTATAATATCTGAAGACCATACAAAACGGAACTAAGCCGCACAAGGTAATTTGTATGTAACGTTAACGTAGTAACGTTACTTGCAGTGCTTTTAATACCTCTGTCTTTATCATATTTGTCGGCAGGATACTTGCTTTAGATCATTGGATTGTTTTTAAATTTTGTTGATCAGAAACATGCCAATGATGCCACCTAAATTTAAACTTTTATTTTTTCCTCCGTTCCTTTCTTATCTAACGTTACGTTACCCTGGTCTCCCAAAAAGCATCTCCCGAGCTGCTTTTAGAAGCTCTCCGGACCAGTGTTCTCACTCTATTTATTATACAGACATTTTAGTATTTGTTGTCGTGTGAAAATGTAATTGCAAAACTAGTTTAGTCACTTCCTTCATTTCTTCCATACTGAGTGTCTGACTACATTTACAGTATTTGCAGTAAAATGGGAAGATGTAAAAAAAAAAATGCCTCTCACTTTACGACCACTATTATTAAAGCTGTCTTCTACAGCCTAATTTATACTTGGCTAGTGCTGTTGAAGTACATTTATTTATCTTTTAGAGTTCCCACCAATGTCCTGTACTGTTGTCCAGCTCTTCTTGACCGGTGTCGTCTGTGTTTCCAGACCCTTTAACACCGTCGAACGCAAGTCCTCCCATGGGGTAGTGGACTGCGACCAGAACAGAAAGGAGGTGACCGTGCGCACGGGAGGCGTGAATGACAAGGCGGCGCGGAAAACCTACACGTTCGACATGGTGAGCAGATGCCAGGTTTGACCTGGCTAAGGAATGTCCCCGTCCCAAAGTCTGCCGAGGTTTGGGCTTCCACTGCGTGTTTGGGCAGCGTGACGCTTGCTAAAGTGGCGTCACTCATCGCACCTAAAGGATGGCGTTATTGCGGGACCTCTTTATAAAAAGGGGCTGTTGCTTCTCTTCTGCCTTCAGGTGTTTGGCCCCGCTGCCAAGCAGATTGACGTGTACAGGAGTGTCGTCTGCCCTATTCTGGATGAGGTTATCATGGGCTATAACTGCACCGTCTTTGCGTAAGTGGTCTGCTGCTGAGGATGAAGCCACTGTGGTTTTCTTCGCTTTTCTTTGTCCCCCTTTTCTCGTTACCCCTGGTGTAATTACGACCGCTTATCGACGGCATCAGGGGGCAGCAACTCTCTGGCACCGTTATTTTGGTGGTCAGGGACTGAAAAGCTTGGGAACTCCTGCCCTATGACATGTGAAGCACTTTGGGTATCTTGGGAAGCGCTATACAAGTAATATTAACTGCCACTGAATCTCTTTAACTCTAACTGGCCTGGATGCCCCTAAATAAACTGCATGTGTCAAAGCTAATCTGTGGCATCTACGTTCAGGTATGGCCAGACCGGCACAGGGAAAACCTTCACAATGGAGGGAGAGAGGAGTGCGGATGGGCAGTTCACGTGGGAAGAGGTATGTTCATACGTTACTGTACTGGTCTTCTATTTACAGCCTGTAGATTGACTAGCGATCGGCCGATCAGTTTAAATATAGCCGGTTATGTGGCGATCACATTTACACGGCTGTGGCATGCACGCACCTCACTGACTTTACTTTCATGCACCCAGTAACTGACTTCTCATCTAGATCAGTAGGCTAGGACTGTAGCTAGTTGTCGTGGAAGCCTTCACTGACATGATTCAGGTCTGTGGTGTGGAAATTCATCAGTGTACGAGGCGTTGGGAAGTTAAACATAAAATTGGTCTTTTTACCAGGGTACAGTTGGTTACCTTTTTTAAAACGAAATGACAAAAAATTGCATTGCTATGAAAGTCGTCCAGGACTGGAACCGGCCGTTCAGGCTTTTAAAAGAAACGATAATGGGAATCGTCCAAGGAAAAACGAAATCGTTTCATCCCTAAATTTGAGTACTGCTCTGTGCGTATGTTGCAATTCACCTGTGTACAACATGCATGTGCGTGGTAAATGTCTTGCTTGGCACTTTATTTTTTTTTTGTCAGGACCCTCTGGCTGGCATCATCCCAAGGACTCTGCACCAGATCTTCGAGAAGCTGTCCGAGAACGGGACCGAGTTTTCCATTAAGGTCTCTCTGCTAGAGATCTACAACGAAGAGCTGTTCGACCTGCTGAGCCCCAACGAGGACGTCACGGAACGCCTGCAGCTCTTCGACGACCCTCGCAACAAGGTGACCCGTCGGCTTACTAGCGTAGCGTGCGCGTAAATGGTTTGCCTCTTTATTCCATTTAAGGGTGTTGAACCACTCTAGTGTTGTTTTTGCTAGCGGAGGTCTTGTAATTATCATTGAAAGTGAATAATTGGAACTCCTTGTGTGTAGGTGGTTTTTATAAACCTGGTGAGAGTCAGTATGAAAATCTTGGTCACCTTGATGTAGTTCAATTTGTAACGGCACCTCATGCATGTTGGGGAGTAGTTCAGCATTTACAGGCTTCTTGAGTGGCAGGCTCTTCAATTCTCCAATATGGGTATGAGATTCTGTGCCTGCTACACGTGTATCAATGGGGTTTTCTTGGTCCTACCGGTTGGCATGCCGTCTGTAGTGGCAAATTCAAACCTACTCCTGTGTTAATCAACCACGGTGGTGAATTGAAGAGGAAACTTTGTTCTGCACGGACGACTGCGTTACCCTGAAGTGTACATGGGCACCCCCGCTATCCTAAACTACACCTGAGCAAGCCTATTTCTAACAGTCGGTCACCTTTTGCCCAAGTGACATCGGTGACCCCTAGTGTTCTAGTATGACATTAACGAAGGGAAACCCTCCTATTGGCTCCTTCTTGTCAGCGGGGCGTGGTGGTGAAGGGTCTGGAGGAGATCACCGTCCACAACAAGGACGATGTCTACCAGATACTGGAGAGGGGTTCCGCCAAGAGGAAGACTGCTTCCACGCTCATGAACGCCTACTCCAGGTACTAAACGTTTGGGGGGGGGTCTCCAGGTTGAGAGCAGGTTTGGAGGCGTCGCCGCTCTGGTATCAAACAGACCTTGTGACTGTTGACCTTTGTGGGCATGGGACGACATAAAAATGTAACGTCACAATTATCCTGGCCAAAATAACTTGCTAAGATAACTTCAGTCTCCAACACCCAGCAGGTAATGACAATGAGGGGAAAAAATTTATAAAAATAACCTACCTGTAACTAAAGTCACTCGTGAGGATATTCACGATTATCCGGTAATGGCAATTCAACATGATGAAGTGTTTTTTTTTGTTTTTTGTTTTATCGCTATAAAATCTATCCTCCCATCCCTACCTGTGTTAAAATGTCTTGCATACAAAAGCACTGTTATGGTTGACATTTTACTGTATGAACATTCTCTTGTGTAGTCGTTCCCACTCGGTGTTCTCAGTCACCATTCACATGAAGGAGATCACCCTGGATGGAGAGGAGATGGTCAAGATTGGCAAACTCAATCTGGTAATCCAACATTGCTCTCTTTATGAACCTTTTGCATTGCGCTTGACGGCGCCTCGATGGCTATCCACGCACGCATGAATGTTTGTCTTTTTTTTCTTTTCTTTTTTTTTTTTTATGATTACACTAGTTTCTTGTCCTTCAGTTAAAAGGGAATTCCAGCCAATTTCAATTATTCAAATTCTGAACAGCATCTAATGATAACAGAAATAGCAATTGGCTTTTAATTTTTTAATGTATTTTATAATTCAAACCAATTGGGCGATGGCCTGAACGACAACATTGGTGCTGTAAATGATCCCGTGATGTGGTTGTATTTTTCGTGCGAGACTTGTAATCTTGTTGGTGCAGGAAAGGATCTCTCTACCTTCTGCTGTGATGTGCGCATGCCTGGGGCACCGGGGCACAGGATGTACACTATAACCCAAGGTGTCTCTCTCCTCGCCAGGTGGACCTTGCCGGCAGCGAGAACATTGGCCGTTCAGGCGCTGTGGACAAGAGGGCCCGCGAGGCCGGCAACATCAACCAGTCTCTGCTGACCCTGGGCAGGGTGATCACTGCCCTGGTGGAGAAAAGACCCCATGTACCCTACAGGTAGGACGGGTTTAAATGTGCAGGCTGCCAGCTAAATGTCTGCCCTGTACTTCTTATTGTCTGTATGCTCTTTACTGTCTTGGTGCAATGTCTTCCCTCGGTAACGAGTGGCCCTGACTCTGACCCCACAGGGAGTCCAAACTGACGCGAATCCTGCAGGACTCCCTGGGAGGAAGAACCAAGACCTCCATCATCGCTACGGTGTCTCCTTCATCCAGCAACATGGAGGTAGGGTGGGGTGGGTGTGTGTGGCACTGAAGCATGCTTTTTATTTTTCAGATGCCACATTCCTCTTATTCAAACCGGATGTTATGATCTGGGCTGTTACAAGGGGAAAATTTGACATTTTCTCCCACTGTTATAGCCCCCCCCCCCTAAAACACTGCTAATGTGTACACTGTAATATAAACTTACATTTACAGCATTTAGCAGACGCTTTTATCCAAAGCGACTTACAATTACATGGTGCTATTACATGGAGCAGGTA
>JAOEHI010000007.1:737774-751460 GCA_025447815.1 Percopsis transmontana | reverse complement strand
CGCACGCGTTCGTTCGTCAATCTGTAAAACGTCACAAAGCAGCTGGACTTGGATTACATGCAGTGAATTCCACGAGTGTCTTTAAGCACGGGAGGAGAGTCGTCTTAATGTTTAGCCAGCCAGTTATTAAAATGCAGCTATAGCTTAATGCACTGCAGTGTGTGTGAAACGTCACAAAGCCTGTGGAGTATATTCACGGCCAAATGCGTCAGGACGCACGTTCGTCATAAATTCGTGCTAGCTAGGAGTCTTCTGTTTCGTAATCAGACGCGTTATCCATTGCGCCACTTCATCTTCATTAATATCTCAAGACACAAGGCACCCGGCAATGGCTAGGGGTTTGTTATGAATGAAATAAATAAAATCTTTGTTTATATACTATTGTATCTTTATAAAGCAACATTAATTTTCACAGTTCTTGGTTTAGTTTAGTCAAATATAAGGACAAACTTACCTAACACTTGTATCTGCCGGCCCATGTTTTATTTATTTACTAGGCTACTACTAACTTGGCTGTATTGTGCAAAATGTAACGTCAGGACTGAGATCCTTCATAGTGATAAGAAGGGAGAAATAAGTTTTCAGCGTTTATCACTTGAATTTGGTATCAAAGGAGTTAAAACAGTGGTTCTTAACCCGGGTTCGATCGAACCCCAAGGGTTCGGTGAGTCAGTCTTAGGGGGTCGGTGGAGGATAAGACACACCGACTCATATGATTCGTGATGACACGCCCCCCTTCGGTGGGTTTGGCGAATGCGCATTTGGTGGGGTTCAGTGCATCCTGGTGGGGTTCATTACATCCAACAAGGTTAAGAACCACTGAGTTAAAACGTTTGACGCCCTGTCACTCAATTGTTGCGTTGCTATTTTGCGACGGCAGATGGCGACATTTGTCTCTTTTTGTAACTATTCTATATTCTCACAAGGAAAGGTGACACAACTGACGCGCTCTTGCTGTTCTCACGCAGACCGTTTTGTTTATAATTGGAAGGCTTTACCCTGGATCACATTTCTCTGAGCTAAAATGAATGGTAGACACCCGATTTACCTCCTCTAGCCGTTATGTCAGTCTATTTGACAACGACAAAGAACTTTTAAATCCCATATTTCTAAGACCGAGCTAAGCTTTTGTTTGTGTTCACATGGGGACTCCATCTGAGAATCAGACTAAGCCTGCCATGAGTGAGACTTCTCCCAACACAGAAAATCTTCTGTTTAAAGGGATTCTATTTGTTCTCCTGCCTTTCCTGGCTACCATATGTGCCAGAAGTGTGTGTGTGTGTGTGTGTATGTGTTAGTGTGTGTGTTACTGTGTGTGCGCGTGCATTTGTGAGTGTGTATTTTGTGCATGTCACTGTAGTAAGAGTGAGTAATTATATTTTCTGGGCTCATTCCAATACTTAAGCAATGGTTCTCAGGTCTCTTCACAGAGAAAAGAGTTGATAGGATATTCTTTTAAGATCACAGTGGCTCATCAAAAAGCACATCAATTCATTAGCAACCACAACCAACAGCAAAAAAAAAAAGAAATACAAAAAATGTAAATACAATAAGATAAAATGTAAAAATTCAGACTAGTATGCAACCATAAACAATCCAGCGTGAGCATATGGCATGTAACATAAGTAGGGTGGGGTACACTTCGGTACCCTTAAGACTACCGATGGAATTACGTTGGTACCACTAATTACTGATTCACGTAAAATGAATCTTTAGCAGCAAGCCTTCCCTGGTACCGAAAAAAGGTACCGCTGGGTACCGCTATGGAATTCGGTACCGGTATCGGTTCAAATGTGAACGGTACTAAACTCTAAATATCAGGCACTGAGCCTCAGTTAATGTCACATCTACAGCATAAAAAGATGTGATATTCACTCACCTGTCATCTGTGTTTTTGCTAGTGAACTTGTACGCTTTGCTGTGAGACACTGGCCCAAACAGTCAGATTGAAGATTGTCTTATCATTCATTCACTGGATTAACTTGACATCATTTAATGCTTAAACACAATCATATCCCCTACGCTTGTGTCTAGACTACTTTCTGTAATTGTTGGAACATTTAAGGGCTTGTTTTTGGGGCCAAGAGTTAAGCACCTAAACCACATTCTAGTCGTCTCCATAGCAGTCTCAATACCGCAATCTCTCAATCTGGAGACCACCCACTCAAAATCAATGGTCTTATTTTTATACTCCTTTTTATAACTATTCCTTTTGGGAAAAAAGACAGATGGTATTCAGTGGACTTTCAACATGTGGTCACAAAGCCTCCCGCTCGTCTCGCAGTAGCAATGGAGGTCAGGATACTGATCTTTTTTATTTTTGTAGACCACATAATCCACCAACATTTACCATCCTATTCAGGGTTCCATCAAGAAAGACGATTATTTGAAGATCCGCCAACAGGGCTGGTAACCCAGAATAACTTACTATTAACAGATAAAAATCTATTACCAATATCTACCTTAGTATCTCCTAGTGGCTGGTGTTCATTTCCTTTCCCGGCCATGTGCGGTAAACTATGACAGATAAATGGAGACCAAGCTGAGGGATCTCAGGTATTTCCGAGGCCTGCGGTGGAAGCAGGGAAAAGCCACAAGGGGCCTCTCGCGGCATCTGAGCAGGGGGGGAAAATTTGAGGAGGAATTTGGCTGTGGTCGGGGGGCTTTCCTGTGGGGGGGTTGGGTCTGAGGGCAAGAACCCCGGCGTGTGGGGGCTGAGAGGATAAGAGCGGGGAGAGGCAGAGGTCAGGGATTTCAGAAACGTGTACAGCAGCGATGCTCCGGTGACTGAGTCAGTGTATCAAAGTGACACAAAAACAATCAAATGTTTCCCTTGAAATGGAAATGCTTTGTCATGTTATCATTTGGCGTTAGACAGTTTATTAACTCTATTCTATATTGTGGGGAGACTATTTTTCCCCATGTTCCTCCACAGATTTGGACACATGCACATCATTGGACTAGAGGAATTAACAGTTCATTTGCTTTGGGACTGTCCGGCTACATCCATGGTGTTTTTTTTCTTCTTCTAGATTTTTAAGGGGTTCTGACGGCCAACTCCCATTAATTTCCTAGACAGATTTATTTTCGCACCTATCCGGGCTCTATTAGGGTGTTTTCTCACTTGGGTCCATTTGAGGGTTTTTTTCCAGACCCCGGGCCGTTTGTCCCGAGCGTTCAGTGCGTTTTGGTCAAGTGTGAAAGCTGTTTTTCAACCCGGGCGCGGCCCAGAAAAGCAGTGGTCTGGAGAATGCTTGAATCGGACCCTGTCCATCTGCACCTGGTGTGAAAGCGATTCGCCGCACATGCAGGAAATCAAATAAGATGATTGTTTGAAAGTAACGCATTATGTTGTGCCAAGAGGAAATCATTTTCATCACAAGTTTGGTATTAACATTTAGAATTTTCTTGTGTGAAAAAGGACAGAACCACACCACATGGTATTTTTTTTCTGGTCACGTGATGTTAAACGTCAGTGTAATGTATACACTGTAAACGAAAAAAGAAAAAGGTATGGTTTAGTGTACAATGGAATTCCTTATTTTGCAAATTCTATACATATTTCTTCTGCCACCTAAAGTACTTTGACCATTAAATTCATTGACATTTACGGGACGTGTTCGCCTCATGTTGTCGGAAAAACGACAACTCCAAACCAATGGCACTCATCTCCTGATTGGGACTCGAACCCGTGGGCCACCGGACACGTACGACGTCCGTGTCTCAGTCTGGGACCAGGTCTCCAGGGGCAACGGACACAAGGAAATGGCACATGGTGAATGAGTGACGAGGGGAAGAAAACACAGAGAGAGAGAGCTGGAGGAGAGGGGGGGGTGGAGAGACGAGTGATACAGTTAGCCAGACAGGTCAGACGACAGGAAACGCTCCCTCCCTCCTCTGTCTTTCTTCATTTCTTCTTTATTTCTTTCTTTGTGTTTCTGCTTGTGTGTGTGTGTGTGTGTGTGTGTGTGTGTGGTCTAGCCCCCCAACCCCCCACCACAGTTCTTTCATTTTCCATTTGTCCGTCTTGTTCACCCCACACACAAGACACAGATGAGCATGTTGGCATGTGCACACACACACACGCACACACGCACACACGCACACGCACACATGCACACACACGCGCACACACGCGCGCGCGCACACTCACACGCAAATGTACACATACACCCCCAATGGTAGCCATATTTCTGTGTGCGTGTGTGCGTGTGTGCGTGTGTGCGTGTGTGCGTGTGTGCGTGTGTGCGTGTGTGCGTGCGTGCGTTTGGGGTCTCTCGTGTCCAACTGACGGGATAAAGTAGCAGTCGAAAGACAAGAGAGCAAGAGAGAGAGTGTTGACAAGAAGATTCTTTTGCCAAAGTCACTTCCAGCAGAAAAAGCGGTGACTTCTAAGGCATTTCAGGAAGGAGGAATACGCAGTCCTCTGGTTGGGACCACCCAGACCTTTGATAGAGCGAACAGTCTGCGTGATGGCTAAAGAAATGTACCGCAACATGGTTAACCTACTTTGTTATGATGAAACAAAATGTACTCAACGGCAAAGGACTAGTCAAGTTAAATACATATAGATTAAACATTTTATGTCAGGTGAACAACAGAGTTCAAACAACAAGTAAACTTAATCTAAGATAAATTCAACAAAATCACAACTTCTCCCTTTAATGCTGAGAGAGGAAACAGGAAATTCAACTTGCAGCTTGAGATTAATTGATAAAACACAATCAGAGTTTACACGGTATACTGTATATACAACGAAAGGTTGTTATACAGGTTAATAGCCTATATTAATAATAAAATATGTGCAGGTGGCGAGTAAAAAAATCTCACCCTTCCACCTTCAGTAAAAAGCAAATCAGGAAACATGTAGCAAATAAATAAAAATGTAAATCTCGACATATCACAAGTGGATTAGATAATAATACAATTGACAAACAGATGTCGGACTAAAATAATTTTTGAACAACATGTTCCATAAAAGTAACAATTTAAATTATGAAATATATTATAAAGCCAAATGAAAATATGGGTCTTTGCGCATATACAGTATACATATATAACGCTCATATAGCAACACAAAAACCCAAATAAAGCTTATAAGCTTATAAACAAAGTAGGCTAAATGTCATGCTCACATTTAATAGCATTCTAGTTTATGCACAACTTCCTCTTCAGGTTAGTTATTATTCTAAACTGTTTTATTATCTGATCTCACATCATAACGCAAACACCCTTCTATACGCATTTAATACCTTGCCTTTCATCATTACCAAACGGGTTTTGCATGAGTAATACACGCTGCCTGATTTGCTAATGTCATGCCTGTCAGTGTCGGGTAAGACAAACACACCCGGTGCTAACTGAAAATCATTGTGTGTTGTGCCTGACACATATTTTACATGTTACATTTACAGTACATTACAGTTTGTTGACACGCACGTAACGAATGGCGTAAAAAGTTCAATATGCTTAAATCCATAGATAGCACTGATTTTGAGTAGAAAGTATTTAGTCTCTGTTTGAGCCCTGTATATATTACAATTAGCAGACGCTTTTATCCAAAGTGACTTAAAGCAACTTTCACAATTACATGGTGCTCTTACATGGAGCAGGTAGGGGTTAGGCATCTTGCTCAAGGATGCTTACAGGTAGGCCAACTGTGGGGCATGAACCCACGACCTTCTGGCTGGGAGTCCAACACCCAGGCCACTAGATCACTATCATGCCCCATATATTCTTCTGCTACTTATTCAACCAATGGCTCTTAGGCTTTAATTTTCAATCTACAATATTGTTAATTATTGTTTTCTGGTTACAACATTATTAATGAACGTATTTGAATTGAGTTTTGAATTCGTTTTCATTTCAGATCTCAAGGTAACATTGAGAGCGGCGTGCACTGTAAGTTAGGTTTCTACACATATTAGCTGGGGTTCCCATTAGGTAAACGGTTGTCAGAGAGGCCAGGTCTCTTTAGCTCCTCTTTCAGCCCTCACAAACCCAATACTGGACTGGGAGTAAGCGGGTATAGGCGCCAAGATGCAATTAGACTCCCCATTATATAAAGGCATATTCAGATAACAGGGGGACCAATGGGGTCAGTATGCAGCTTTTGTTGGGGGATTAATGAGATTTTTAATAAAACAAAAAAATGCCTTCTTCCTTATTGTAATGACCTAATGAGTGTTCTGGTGGCCCGGGGGCCATGTTGGTGGGAAAGTCCCGGGGTCATGCAAGCCCCCCCTCCATCTTTCAATAACCCCTGTCTTTTCTCTGCACCTGCATTCCCCAAGTCCTGCCCTGTGCGTTCTGGAATCCCCCGCCCCAAACACACACACACACACACACACGCACACACACACACAAACACACACACATGCAAGCAGAACCCATTTTGATGTCAACCAGCCGCCCCATGTTTGCATTCAGCGCTAGGAACCAAACAAATGTTTAATTACCATAAAATGCATCGGGCATTTGGCCGTCAGACACAATGAATGGCAACATAGAGCTCATTGAGGTTATCAACAAGTGGACCAGTGGTCAATTGGGTCATTGATTTGAATTGTTTGACAGACTCAGAGCCAAGGCCGCAGGCGCAAGTAAAGTTCAAAAATCCCCCTCAGTTGAATCGAGAAGTTTGTCACAGAATCTGTTGGAAGGGGCTGTCAGGAGCGATTAGGGGGCATGAAAGGGCTCGCCGATCAAACGGGGCCTGACCCAACGCTGCACATTTAATTAGAATTTGCATGCCTTTGTTCCTGACCCTTCAGCAGGCATGATCTGATTACAAGGGTGAACAGTTACCACGGAGGGGGGGGTTACTCTGCAACGTGCAGGTCGGGCTTATTTGTCTAACAAAACTGATGTTGGCTTTTTAGAAAGACACTTTTGGTTAGGAGATAGGCAAAGTCAAAGCAAACCCTCCAGCGAGCTAAGCGCCAAGGCGCCTGTTGGTCAAAGGTTTTCGGTCAATTTTGCGGCCTCCTGCTGCATTGTGGGAGTTTGGGGGACTGCAGAGGGGGTCGGAGCGCTCGCCGGCTCATTAATTGGGAGGCGCAGTGGCCTTTGACCGCAACGAGGCAGGGTGACAGGGTGAACGGGGTGAGGTGATTGGCTAGCAGCTTCAGCGGTTGAGTGTGCCACCAGTGGTGTTCCAGAGTGGAAAGGGCACTGTGGCAGAGAACACTCTGCCCTCCTTACAATGAGGTCATTTAGCAGATGCTTTTATCCAAAGCAACTTGCAATTACATGGAGCAGATAGGGGTTAGGCATCTTGCTCAAGGATGCTTACAGGTAGGCCAATTTGAACCCAAAACCTTCTGGCTGGGAGTCCAACACCTAGACCACTAGACTATCCTGCCCCTCCTTCCCCTTGCTACTTCCTTTCTACCTTTGACCTTTCTTTCTTATCTTATTTCTTGCTTTTACGTTCATTCTCATTTCTCTTCTCTGTTGTCTGGGATCTGATTAGTGTGTCAAAGCAATATTGTTTATATACTTTATATATGACTTTATAATTTGCGTGCCTCATATAAATCCACATGCTAGGGTTCGCATTCCCATACCAGATTAAAAAAGGAAATTAGAATTTTCAAGACTGTGTTAAATGGGATACCTATTACATGGTGTTTTGAACAGATTTGTAATTACTTTTTGCAGTATTTCAAGTATGAAATACTTGAACTAGCTGCAGAATCACAGACAAAATCAGACAACAGAAACTAGCAAAGGTATAATTAATAACAAAGATTAATGTATGTTTATTATAATTAATAAACAAACATTAAATGTTTTTTTACAACTGCAAGGGATTTCTGACATCTTCAGATGCTCTTTAAAGGGGAATTCTGGCCAATTTTGACCTGGATCTTCAGATGCTCACCCATCTCTCCAAAATGTGGTGTTAGTTTGTGATCAGTTTATAATCAAAAACGCAGTTTATTGTTTTGGCAGTTCATGAAATCCACGTTTGGTTTCAGCTGTGGTTTATTACGTTACATGCCTCTACAGTTTTTAGGGAGAAATATTAGCCTGGAAAAACCATCCTGATTTTGTAAGCTCCGCCTCTACAATTTGCCTCGCTTCGCACATCAGTCTGAACCATCGGCCAATCAGCATCCAGGTGAATGCTTGGCAGTTGATGCCTGTGTTCAGAAAACCATCCCTGATTGCTTGGCGGTGGTCCAATCATCTGCTAGCACCTGTATTTGAAAATCACCAGCCAAACATATGTTGTTCTGATTAGTTGAATCACCTGCTCACGATTTGATTGACAGTGCCTGCATGACAAACAACTTTGAATGGATAGTTACAAGACTGTTAGAAGTGAGGAACAATGGTGGAGCTTGCAAAGTCAGGCTGATCTTAGCAGTCTAGAGAAACACGAAGGGCCAACTCACAACTCACAAAACAACAATCATGATGTCTTACAACAAGGTGTCAGTTTTTATTCGCAAAACAGCAATCATCACATGTTTATAAAATAGCCCGTAATGAATTACAATCCGATAATTATGGAGGGCTCAAAGGAATGTCTCCAAGGTGTCTGGGTGAGACACACATGGCGTTGATGCTCTCACACACCCGCTGTTTTCCGGCTGCTCCTCCCCTCTCAGGCTACTCCCGTTCTATCTACCCCTGTCCTCTCCTCTCCTGCCCTCTCCCCCCTTCCCTCTCTGCAGTGTTGGATGCTTTGTTAGAGGGGTTTATCGAGTTAATATTATACATTTATATTATTGTAATATTGTATTGGATAAGGCCGGTGTTGTTTTTTCTTATTGTCTGCATAATCTATGAAAACAGCGAAAGCCAACGATGATCTTCTACATACTACATACAAGTCCATCTAGCTACAGTGATGTCATAGCATACTGTATAAAGCTCATACTGTATCTTGGGAGCCATAGAACTCCATTGATGTCCAAACAACTATTAAAGCTAAAGTTACGGTGTCTTTGGTCAACATAATTCATCATTGTGATGAACATGGGCCTTGTAGTTTTCATGGAATAGTCATGAAATAAGCAGTTATCTTTGACTTCATTCACTACTTTACACTTAAGTCTACCTGTAAGCAAATAACTCTTACTTCATATATATATTCTCTTTAAATGGCCTTGTTATTATATTGATCAAAGCAACAATATAGCTCTTGTACTTGTACTTGTTTCAATAGTTGTTTTTTTGAGTCATCCAAAAAAAAAACATAGTTGGTTTTAGTCTTTTCATAGGCTGTGTTGACAATAAACTAAATACAGAAGAGAAATAAGAATTGCACTTATCTTATCCTTTAATTTTTGGTGTATTTAATCTGTTCTTCAAAGGTGTGATGTTATTTCCTTGATGATTTGGCAAAACCAGTGGAGAAAACAATGACCAACACAGTTTTGCGTATGGGTTACGTATCATGCCACCTGTTGAAGCTGGCAGTTGCTGGTATGTCCAGACCATCCAAGGTCATTGTACTCCATCCAGTTATCTTCTGTACGCTGTTTGTTCTCTGTACATTTCACCATAAGACGCCGGCCATCACATAATATGAAGTCATTTTCCAAATGACAAGGCCTGACGTCGCAATGACGAAAGTTGTAATGATATGATTTCGCCCACCGAGCTCTGTGCACCGGGGCAGAAAACACACTCCTTGTGCTCCTCTGTTGTTTTAGTACCCTCTGAACCCTGAAATAATGGCCCTTCCCTTTTAATTAGTGTCTACTCTGTGTCTACTCATCATAACACATCAGAGATGAGTTTAGCATTCAGACACAGGACAATTGACCTTGTGTGTACCCTTCCTCACCAGCGAGCTTTCACAGGGCTTCTTCCAAATTGAGGCAATTAGCTGCAAAGTGTCTCCCCCATTAAGATGAGTGTCTCCACTGTGTGCTAATGACATCAGCGGGACATGGTCTAATCAGCCCTTCCCCTAGAGTTTACATCCACCCGAAGCTGGCGCACCGTGGAGATAGTGGAGGGCCGGGGACCATCTGGGCTCAAGGATCGCCGTAGCACAAGGCTTGCATGGGAAGACAGCAGCAGGTGCCACGCAAGCTAGAACCACCTGCTTGAACTACAGCAGTAACGGGTAATGTTGCCCGGGTATTGGCCCATAGAGGCCGAATAGGCAAACGGTCCTAGCCAAAAGGTCCTGGGTTTGATCCCCGACATGGGCCTACCTGTAAAGTACCCTTGAGTGCCTTGAGTGACAGATGTCTAACCCTTTACCTGCTCCTAAAATACTTGTTTCTACTGTACATTGTATCCCATACAGTAAGTGTTTGCTAAATGACCAAACTGTAACAGAGAAGTATTGGAAACCTTTTTAAGTTGGTAGTAGCTACGTATACAGGCTAGTGCGTATAAACTCAGCATTACATACAGTTTTGTACAGTATTTTACATGTTTCATGTTTACAAGTCGTTTGATATTTGCTTGTGAGGGTTATGCGTTAAAGCTTCATTGGATGTCCAGGAAAATGGGCATCCACTCCTTCGTGACACGCAACTAACCTGCACGCGTGTTTTTTCTGACTTGCAACTGACCTGGTTCAACTGATCTTTTTCAACTGATCTTTTTTCGCAGTTTTAAAGAAAGAAGAGTGTAAATTAAATTGCTTTGAGGCCACTGGATATCAATAGGCCCAAGTGACCACACCCAAAGGCCACAGGAAGGGTTCAAATTCACCCCAGTAGATTTGATAATTTCCCTGGTTATTATGTTTCATATATTTCTATATTAAAAATTGAACCTCAGCATTTCCTTGTTCCATACAAATCACAGCCATCAAGGAGTAAGCGGTTGATGTGGATGGTCAGTGAAAATATGAAAATATGAAAAGTTTTTCATGCAGCATTGTAAAGGGTACCATACAGTACCTTTTGTACAGGCTTTTGGGTCCCTTTTGTACGGACACTGAGCCAGCTAGCATCTAGCTTATCCTGGTGTCATTAGCTCCCCAAGGCGTAGCTGTGTCTGCAATGGACACATTGACGGGACATGGGACTAAGCCATCAAACTCGTGTTTTATGGGATGTCTCTCTCAGGGCTCTGCTAACCTCAGAGCGTATACTGCCACTTCATTGCCCTGTGCACCCGCAGACAACAAAGGGCAGGGTTGGCGCTTCCGAAGCCTTTGTTGTCAGCTCATTGAACATGTAAAATCCATCAAATGCACGAAGGCTCAGCCTCAGAAAAGCTTATGCTGTTCTTTGTCTCTCATTTTCATCGCAGAGTTTTCGAATTGAAATCAAAGTGCGGCCTTCGCCCTCAGCGACCCACCATGCTTTAATTAAATAAGCGGATTACAGAGAAGTGAAATTTGGGGGACCCAAGACTAGTCTGGATAAAAACAACTAGGATTTCATTGTGTTCTCATAGCTCCTGACCTTGACCTCCTGACCTCGGTTTCACAGCAAAGGCTTAAGCTGTCCCTAGACACTCAACTTTAGTCATGTGAGGGAATTTCCACTAGCAAGACCATGGAATAAACACCCTGTAACCTTAATGTTAATTATTATTCATTCTTTTGCATTTACGATGTCATCATTTTCATTTTTGACTTGGTGTTAAAGGTCAGGTAAGAGGGTCCGGTAAATTGATCTTTCCTCACTTCTTTGGGTGACCCCTGCCACTAGACACCTCTGGAAATCCCCCTTTCTGGTCAATGTATCCCTGCCTCTGCTGAAAAATGTGTTATCCCCCCCTCAAAGTGATCAGTGCTACTACACTAGTAGCGAGACAGATCACAAAACTCAACACGGATCAATCCGCGGTTTAGTTAATTTCATTTTAAAATGCGCTACTTTGGCTGGCTCTGATGTAGCTGTCTCTCTGTAATCACCACCCTGCAGATTTGCTCAATGTCCCGCCCACGGCGCTATCTCATTGGTTATACCGCAGGAGTAATAGCCTATCAACACTGGCGAGACCGTAGCAGCTCCGCTGGGCAGTGGAGCTGTGTGTCGAAGGGAAGGCAGCATATTACTGAAGGAATAAATATCCCAATCTGATGATCTGTTTCTGTGATGACAAGCAGCCCAGTGTCCCAGTTACACCACTGAGAATGACTGAAGTTACACCGGGGTTTCACTTAATAGAGGCTAAAACTTTTTGATCACTCACTCTCCCCTAATCCAGTCACTGCGCTTCAGAGTTAAACACTTACACACATACATAATGCAGCCGTCTTTTCTATCTTTTCACTGCAGCTCTGCATCGCGATAGTAAGTAACAGCAGCAGTAAAACTGTTTCACTGTGATGGCAATCAATCCGCGGTTCAGCAGAGGCTGGGATATAGAAGTAGCCTAGCCTATTTTGAACTAAGTAAAGCGCTGTAAAGTGAACTGTCTATAGTGCGATAGAACAATAAAATCCGAAATGGACCACCCACTGTCAGCGCTGGCCTCTGAGACAATAGATGACATTGCGGCTAATTTATCTAATGATCCTGTCCATTAGCTTTGATCCATGTAACGTTACGGCTTTTCAGAATGTCAGCAAGCACAAATATTTATGTAATATTTCAGCGCAAAAACTATAGCTAGCTAGCGGGGAACAATGAAAAGGGTCCAGAGCAGCAAATCATCACAACAGGACCGTCACAAAAAAATCCTAAAACTGCAAATGAGACAAAAATTTAACAAATTCCTGCAAATACAGTTAAGAAGTTCAAATTCATGATTTATTTTTATGAATAAAAATGTTTCAAAATATCCCCCCCGCTGTTTTTTTCTCCTCCTCTCACTATATTCTTTCTTCAGCTGGTCCGGGGTCAATGTATATATTCACCCTGTATATATATATATATATGTGTGTGTGTGTGTGTGTGTGTGTGCGCGCGATATAGAGTTAATCCTTAATTACACTGAGTGAAAGTGGCAGGATGTTTCAAAATGATAAAGAGACCAGACCTTTAAGAACACAGTGCTGACACTTCTGATGTAATTAACCAGCGGATTATACAGTAGCTGGGCAGACACACACACACAGACACACACACGCGCACACACACACACACACACACGCACTCACACAGAGATTTACATACGGATGGGACGATCGCACCGCACACACACAATACAAAACACTACTCCTCTTCTTCAAATGAGGGGAACACCTTGGATGTAACACCCCGATGCCCTGTTTTGTGGATTGTGTGTGTTATGTTACAAGAATTACAAGACGTTGTCTGGAAAGGGCCAAGGCCGTTGTAGCACCATGTAGATAGTCCTGACAACAACAAACGTTGGATAGCAGAAAGATGCATTTATTCATTTTTTCAATTCCTGCTTTATCAGCACCACACTGTTTTATTGCTGTTACTTATCTTCATATTTAAAGTTAAATTAAATATGGAGAAACCAAAATAAAACTTTCACTGACTGATCAAAAAAACTAACCAATCAGATCGCACCGTGCCCTGACCACGCAGCCCATTGGGTGTGATAGAGAGACAGACACACAGGAATAATTTGCATAAATATTAAAACAAGGTCCTGCTCCATTGTTAGTATATATAGTTAACAATCATTATTGTTATAAATCCACCAGCCCGCTGTGCTTTCCGTGTCTGGAACCAAAAACACAAATTGCTTTACATAGAAATCATTTGATGTGTGTGTGTGTGTGTGTGTGTGTGTGTGTGTGTGTGTGTGTGTGTGTGTGTGTGTGTGTGTGTGTGTGTG
>JAOEHI010000007.1:711912-724843 GCA_025447815.1 Percopsis transmontana | reverse complement strand
TGGCTCTCTCTCTCTCTGGCTCTCTCTCTCTCTGGCTCTCTCTCTCTCTGGCTCTCTCTCTCTCTGGCTCTCTCTCTCTCTGGCTCTCTCTCTGGCTCTCTCTCTCTCTCTCTCACTCACTCACTCACTCACTCACTCACTCACTCACCCTCTCCCCCCTACACCCCCCCCTCCCAGGAGTACGTCCTGGCTCACACGGAGATGCCCACCACGCTGGAGGGGGCAGAGGCTGCCATCAAGAGGCAGGAGGACTTCATGACCACCATGGACGCCAACGAGGAGAAGATCATCGGCGTGGTCGACACGGGCCGTCGCCTGGTGACCGACGGCAACATCAATGCCGAGCGCATCCAGGAGAAGGTGGACTCCATCGACCAGAGGTGAAGGCGCATTGGGGGATTATAGTGTTGTTACTGGTCCAACAAGCGGGGAACAGCACCATCTGCAGGTTAAACACGGGTTATTGCAGCTGCTTCCCCGAATCTGTGCCGAATTGTGAACCCCCCTAGACCCCTCGGGGTCACCTGGGACCAGTCTGTCAACTGTCCCCAGAGTCAAAACAAAGCATAGAGAAGCAGCATTTAGCTGCTATGCAATAAACTTCTACAAGACTTGCTCCAACACTACTTTTAAATCCACACTAAAAAAACATTTGTTTATTTTTGCTGTGCTGTAAAACATTTTGATTCGATTGTTTTATTCTTAATGTCAATTATGTCTTGATCTTATTCTCTTATTCTTTAATTGAAATGTGTTTTATGCATTATTTTAATACCCTGTTTTATTGTACAACATGTGAAGCACGTCGAGTCTGCCTCTTGTATGAAATGTGCCCGGCCTTTGCCTCTGTTGCGTTGCAAAAATAAGGTGAACATTCGCGTGCACGTACAGTGTGCACGTAACATTTGTGTGCATGTGCAGTGTGTCTGTGTGTGTGTGTGACGTGTGATTCGCTGCGTTTCAGACACAAGAAGAACCGTGCAGCTGCCAGCGAGCTGCTGATGAGGCTGAAGGACAACCGAGACCTGCAGAGGTTCCTGCAGGACAGCCAGGAGGTACGGAGGCCCTCTGGGCTACAGCTGCAGTATGCTAGGCCCGTCCTTAGGATAGGGTCGCATCCCGCTGAATCTAAGACAGTGTGATATTGTGATACAGGATTCTGTAGTCTAAATGAATGAAGGAATAATGTTTGAAATATTGGAGGAATGATTTAATTTTAGTCTGTTATACTTTTAAAAAATACCAAACGGTTAAAAGTTTCAAAATTCTCGTGAACCTCTTATGGTTTCCTAAACATGGAATTTGAATGAGCATAATTGGAACAAGCAGGTACAGTATACCCTGTATATGGATATTGCGCTCCCGGATATTATTATGTGCCTACAAAATGGTGACCACATCTCAGTGGGTGTGTACAGCCCCCTCCTGATTGACACCTCTATAACCCTTGCGTTGCGATTGGTTAATTTGACCAATGGCTTAGCCCCGCCCCAGTTCAATCAGATACAGAGACATTATTGCTGTGTTTACAATTCATTAAAAAGGCAAACATATATATATATATAATTTGATATATTTTGAGTATTTTTATTTTTTTAACTGCGTATATACATTTGCGTATAAAAGGAGTAGTTTTCACCCCTAGGGCGAGCGTCGGGTCATAACGTGCGCAGATGTCGTCTCCCCGCTATACAGTATAACTGAGCGATGGCCTGTGTGTGTGTGTGTGTGTGTGTGTGTGTGTGCGTGCGCGCTCAGCTGTCGCTCTGGATCAACGAGAAGATGCTGACGGCCCAGGACATGTCGTACGACGAGGCCAGGAACCTGCACAGCAAGTGGCTCAAGCACCAGGCCTTCATGGCCGAGCTGCAGTCCAACAAGGAGTGGCTGGACAAGATCGAAAAGGTAGGGGATGAGGGAAGGGCGTGAGGGGGGAGGGGATGAGGGAAGGGCGTAAGGAGGGAGAGGTTATTTAAAGGGCTAGATTAGATTGGATGAAAGGAATCTATAGGGGGTGAAAAAGGAGGCATTAGCCAGAAGTGGACAAACCCGGTCCAGACAATGAAAATGCTATCCGGGTTTTTCTCCAGTGGTGCGCTACCACAGCTCTCCAGCAGGGGGCTCATTAGGTTGGCTTATTACACGGGTGAAAGGTTAAACCTAGTTGGGATTTCTACATTGTGGACTTGGTTTGTCCACCTTTGCGTTCAGCCCCCCCCCCCCCTCCCTTGATAAAAGCATCAACAGGAGGCACAGAAGGTAAAATGTAATTAAATCTCTAAAAGCAGACAAGAGTTCAGCAACGGGGGGGCGGCTATCTGATAGGTTGAGAAGATCAAAATCAAATTGACCCCCCCCCCACTAACCTCCCTGCTAGGATGGCATGTTGCTGATAGCAGAGAAACCGGAGACAGAGTCGATGGTGAAGGAGAAGCTGGCCTCCCTGCAGAGTATGTGGACAGTCCTGGAGTCCACCACGCAGGCCAAGGCCAAGTGCCTGTTCGACGCCAACAAGGCCGAGCTGTTCACCCAGAGCTGCGCCGACCTGGACAAGTGGCTGGCCGGGCTGGAGGGCCAGATCCAGTCGGACGACTACGGCAAAGACCTGACCTCCGTCAACATCCTGCTGAAGAAACAGCAGGTGAGGGCCCCCCTGAGTATCGTGCAGTCAGTTCGCCTTAGCTTACACCTTAGGCATAAGTTAGCATTTACTTTATCGGCCGTAAATCGGTATCGGGGCGATTTTCACCTCGTTGACCGCCATCGGCCCATCGGCAAATAAGATGCCATTCACCGATGGCGGTGGCCGATATTCATCTGTTGTGTCGCATCAGTTTTGGGCTGGCTAAAGGCCAAGGTGTTGTGGCTTAGTGTTCTAAGCATATAGAAAAGATTTCTTTCCAGCGAATCCCTTAATTACACCAATATTGTGCATGGGAAACGGTTTGTGCCGATGAAATTCAGGGCTGTCGATTTAAAAATAGATGTATAATAATAATAATAATAATAATAATAATAGTGAAATTAGCGTTATTCTCAGAAACCAAAGGTTGAGATCAGTAAGTACGTCAGCGAATCTGATTGGTTGGAGCTAAGCAGCATTTACTCAGGTAAACATGAACAAATAACAAATAACAGTGCTAATGGTCTGGACACGTTTTTATATGTATTTTAGGTCATTATTATTAGGTAAATTATGTTTACTGGAATGAAATCTGAGGAAAGCTGAAAAAGAACATGAATGTAAACTAAAGTATATAGTTGAATAATGTGGTACGTACTATAAATGTGGGCATGCTCTATGTTATGTCACTGAACTTCCCTGATGTTTAAACTTCCTGCAAACACACTTCAATTGTGTGTTGTTTCAATTAAACTACACAGTTCCCCTTCTGTAACACTCTGTCGAAAAGGGGATTCATGAGTTCGCCTGTGCTGTCCCGCACAGTCAAATGTTTCTCTGCTATATTCTGCATTTCTCTTTAGCTATAGATTCACTTGTTAATTTGTCCAATCATCTAGTGATTATTTCATTTGTCCATTTATTGAAGCCTTTACCAGCAAGTTTAGGTGAATAGTCTGGCTGTTGCGTAATTCTACTCACACATTCATAACAGTTATGTAATCTAGAGCGAGAGAGAAGGTGTGAAATAGCAAGGAAGAATTAGATGCGGATTTAGTAGATACAATACAGAATTAGCGAAGTATTCATCCGCCCTGATTATTTAATTCATACCACTCCTGCTATATTGATAGCGCTATCTTGTGTGAGAGAGGGGGGGGGCAGAGAGACATTTGAGAGAGAGACCCAGAGCATCATTGCCACAATGTCTGATGTGTAATGGGGAGAGAGAGTGCGTCTCAGGCAGCATGCTAGCCTGCTGCCAGCTAGCTAGCATGCTGCATTTCATGATTCGTCGTCTTCCTTTTTTACTCTTATTATATAATTCTCATTGTTACTTGTAGGTTATATTTCTTTCTTTAAACTTTACCTAACCGCGCAGCCTCGCTGTAAAGAGGCATGTCCGTTTCGAGAGAGACCCGATGCCAACCGTCTCGACCTCCTGTTGCCCTCTTGCTAGATGTTGGAGAGCCAGGTGGAGGTGCGCCAGAAGGAGGTGGAGGAGCTGCAGGGCCAGGCCCACGTCCTCAGCCAGGAGGGCAAGGACACGGACGAGGTGGACGGCCAGAGGATCGTGGTGGAGCACAAGTTCCAGGCCCTCCAGGATCCGCTGAAGAAGAGGCGGGACAACCTGATGGCCTCCAGAGAAATCCACCAGTTCAACCGAGACGTCGAGGACGAGATCGTACGTACAACTATAATGAATAAACAAATGCGTTATATGGAACGTTTGTTTCGTTTTTCTACTCTTCTTGCTTACACGATGATGGTTGCTAGGTGTTGTTGGTAGTAGTAGTAGTTATTTTACTAGTAGTCCTTGTAGTAGTTTTTATAGCTTTACTAGTGGTTGCTGTATTATGGTTGTCATAGTTTTACTGTAGTTATAATGGTAATTGTATTAATACTACTTGTATTAGTTTACTATTATTAGTTTTACTAATAGATCTTTTAGTAGTAGTTTCAATCGTATTATTTGTTTGTGTAATAGAAGCAGCAGTATTTGAAAGTTTTACTGATGATTCTTCTGGTACTAGTAGCTGTTTATCCAGGTAATATGCTCACAGGCACATCGGGCTAAAAGAGCCCCATGAATACGTTACACACACACTGGCTGTGCTGTTGCATAGCAACCCTCTAAGACCAATGGGGGAGAGCTTGAGCGTTGCTGTGTTTTGTTGTGTAGCTCTGGGTGGAAGAGAGGATGCCCGTGGCCATGTCTACAGACCATGGACACAACCTGCAGACTGTCCAGCTGCTCATTAAGAAGAATCAGGTAATGGAACACACATCCACACACACACACACATCCACACACACACACACATCCACACACACACACACACACACACACACACACATGTGTTCATGTGTCGAAGTGGCCCGCAGAACTCTAGAGCAGCATGCCGGCTGTGTGCGCTAGGAGCTGCAAAGCAAAAGAACCCTACTACTACTACTACTCGAGAGCTGTTTAGCTTGCAGCCTCTCATAGTCATAGTATCTATATTTAGTATCTATAAGTAGTGTATAAATATCCAGTAGCTGTCACTTCAGGTCCAGGTGGGATGCCAGTTTCTTAAGCGTTAAAACCTTCTCTAAGCTCTGGCAAAACAAAATGATAGAAATGTGCTTCATCTGTTCACGGCGTGATCAGCCTATTTTGTGAAAGTTGTATCTTGGCTTCCTTTTATATTTTAATTTCATATATATTTTATTGTCAGTTTGTTGCGTTTCTGCTTTGTGCACCGTCCCCATCAACTCAATTTCCATTCATGTGTAAGCACAAACGGTAAAGTTTCAATATATTGCCCTCTCACCTTTGTCCTCTCCGTGACCTTTGACCCCTGCAGACCCTCCAGAAGGAGATCCAGGGCCACCAGCCCCGCTTCGACGACATCTTCGAGCGCAGCCAGCAGGTGCTGCGTGAGGGCAGCCCCTCCTCGGAGCCCATCCGCCAGCGCCTGGCCGAGCTCCAGTCGCTATGGGAACAGGTCAAGAAGGAGACGGAGAAGCGCCACGCCCGCCTGGGCGAGGCCCACGAGGCGCAGCAGTACTACTTCGACGCGGCGGAGGCCGAGGCCTGGATGAGCGAACAGGAGCTCTACATGATGTCTGAGGAGAAGGCTAAGGTACGCACCCAGGCTGGAGGTGTGTGTGGGGGGGTGGCAGGGGGGATAATGGGGGCAGGATAGTCTAGTGGTCTGGGTGTCGGACTCCCTGCCAGAAGGTTGTGGGTTCGAGCCCCAGAGGTGGCCTACCTGTAAGCATCCTTGAGCAAGGTGCCTAACCCCTACCTGCTCCATGTAATGGCACCATGTAATTGTAAGTCACTTTGGATAAAAGCCTCTGCTAAATGACCTCATTGTTGTTATCTTACATTTTACATTTATACTTTGTTTGAGTCTCGTAGCCTACATGTAAACAGTACTAACCCAACAAGCACGAGCTCTCTTGTGGGCCCTTTAGACTTTTTCTAGTCACTGAATGATCCTTCAGCCATTAACAGGAGGGGCTTGCTGTGTGTGTGTGTGTGTGTGTGTGTGTGTGTGTCCTTTTGGTTTCTGTTCCACCTTCACTGCCGAGATTTACTTCCACTTTTACACCTAATGCTTCTCCCTTTTGACGCCTGTATTCACAGTCCTGTCTAAACCTCCTTTAGTCGGAACCGCTCCGTCATCAATCGTGTTTACATTCCCTGTCTCTCCCTCAGGACGAACAGAGCTCGGTGGCCATGTTGAAGAAACACCAGATCCTGGAGCAGGCGGTGGAGGACTACGCCGAAACCGTCCACCAGCTGTCTCACACCAGCCGCGGCCTGGTGGCTGCCGGCCACCCTGAGAGGTGAGGGGTCAAATGTGGAAAGGAAGGGCAGGTTGCATTAGGCCTGGCTCTGCTGTGATAAATAGGGCTGGTTTGTCTTCTGTCGTCTGTTTAAAACCTCTTCTGGCACTTCTCTGTTCTCTTCCTTGGCTCTCCTCTCCTCCTCCCATCTTCTTCTCCTCCTCTGTTTTCCTCCCTTCCCCTCCTATCCTCTGCTTCTCTCCATCTCTCCTCCTCTCTTTCCCTCCCTCCTCACCCCCCTCTTCTTCCTCTGCACCCCTCCCCTGTTCTCCTCCAGTGAGCGTATCGGCATGCGTCAGTCCCAGGTGGACAAGCTGTATGCGGGGCTGAAGGATCTGTCGGAGGAGCGCCGGGGAAAGCTGGACGAGAGGTTCCGCCTCTTCCAGCTCAACCGGGAGGTGGACGACTTGGAGCAGTGGATCGCCGAGAGGGAGGTGGTGGCCGGCTCCCACGAGCTCGGACAGGACTACGAGCATGTCACGGTACGCCGAGTGCAGCTTGCTAACATCTCGTCGCTTGTTGAAATCTCCCAAGACAGGGAGGGACAACGGACACATCCTTTATCGTTCTTTTGAGTGCATGCATTTTTGCAGCATAGCTACGCCCACCTTTAACCTTAAAGGCGTGTTTCCTCTGAAAAACGCTCGATTATTGGTTTTTACTCGAATAAGCCCTTCTCTACCGGAAAGAGGCGGGGCTTCCAAGGAAATAGCTTATCTTTCCGCCATTTGTCAACAACCATGGCTGACAACAACTAGCGCTGATAGGCTTTCGCGACACTGCGTCAAGCGAATTATTCGCGCTAGTTGAAAAATTTCAACTTGAGCGAATGACGCGGCACGAATTTCGCTTGTTCGCGTTAACTCAACACATCTGTGTGAGTGGACAGGGGCTTAGTGTGGTTTCACCTCACTGCCTCAACGAGGTTCACAAGGCCCCCTCTGCTCTCTGTCCCCCCTTCCCAGATGCTCCAGGAGCGCTTCAGGGAGTTTGCCCGCGACACCGGCAACATCGGCCAGGAGCGCGTGGACGCCGTCAACCGCCTGGCGGACGAGCTGATCAACACGGGCCACGGCGACGCGGCCACCATCGCCGAGTGGAAGGACGGCCTGAACGAGGCCTGGGCCGACCTGCTGGAGCTCATCGACACGCGCACGCAAATCCTGGCCGCCTCCTACGAGCTCCACAAGTTCTACCACGACGCCAAGGAGATCCTCGGCCGCATCCTGGACAAACACAAGAAGCTCCCCGAGGAGCTAGGCCGCGACCAGAACACCGTGGAGACCCTGCAGAGGATGCACACCACCTTCGAGCACGACATCCAAGCCCTGGGCACCCAGGTAAGGCCGCTGGAACACAGCCGGTGTCACGTCAACATCTCAGAACATACGTGATGTGACACACACCTGAGTCGCACAATATTTCTGCTATTCCAACAGGAATTCGCTGTGGGAGTGTACTTAAATATAATATAAATAGACAACGGAGCCATAATTTAGCATATGAAGCCATTGCTGAACATAAACAAAAAAATGAATACATAATTTCAAGATCCACTAAGCTATGTTTTAGACACGAAAGACTTGGATTATAAAATAATAAAATATAAATCTTAAACATGTAGGGTCGCCGTGTTTACCCATAAGGTTAGCATTATGCACTGCTGCGTCCACATCAGTACACAGGGGAAACTGCTTATCGGACCGTTAATGCACTTTACACAGAACCCCAACAATATTTGTCATCCATCATTATGCTGTTTTACCTAATCGAATTCAGGACATTATCTTACAATTACAATGAGGTCATTTAGCAGACGCTTTTATCCAAAGAGACTTACAATCACATGGTGCTATTACAGTGGTTCTTAACCTTGTTGGATGTACTGAACCCCACCAGTTTCATATGCGAATCATATGAGTCGGGTGTGTCTTATCCTCCGCCGAACCCCTAAGACTGACTCAGCGAACCCCTGGGGTTCGATCGAACCCAGGTTAAGAACCACTGTGCTATTACGTGGAGCAGGTAGGGTTAGGCATCTTGCTCAAGGGTGCTTACCGGTAGGCCAACTCTGGGGCTCGAACCCACGACCTTCCGGCTGGGAGTCCAGCACCCAGACCGCTAGACTATCCTGCCCCTTACTCTGAATAATTGTTCAATATGAGCACGGACATGCACTCGTCCTTTAATAACCGTCAAATATGCATGTAAAGGGTGATATATCTGGAGGTTCCGTTCTGTAACTCTGGGGTTATGGGCTCTAATCCCTCAATACCCACCACCCGCAGGTGCGACAGCTGCAAGAGGACGCCGTGCGTCTCCAGTCGGCCTACGCCGGAGACAAGGCCGATGACATCCAGAAGCGAGAGGGCGAGGTGAGGTCGCGCTACATACACACACACACGCGTCAGGACTGTGCTGTTAGGTAGTCGCAGTGGAAATATTCTGGAAAGATGTGGGCCCCTTGGCCCCCTGGACCGCCGGTGAACACATCCTCGGGAACATGAAGGAGACTGAGAAACTGTTCTCTTAAAATAGTCTTAAACTGAAAAATTTGTTTGAAAGGTCGAATCGAATTGTGCCGCTACTGATGTGAAATAAACCAACAGGTCCAACCAAGTCACCCTTGTTTGATTTTGATGCGTCCCCAGTTTGGATGGTATGCAAACCTCCTGCTTGTACTGCACAGCTGCTTCTGTGGTCTATGATTATGTTTTGTTATTGTATTTTCCTCGTGTAGCATTGACGGTATTTAAACCAAGTCATACGATCAGATGATAAAATCTTACAGGGCATGGTCAAAATAGCATGTTAGCTGCTTTTAGTGCAGTTGGTTTACATAGGGAGTTAATTAGCCTAGCCTGATACTAGCCTGATACTAGCCTGTTAGCTATAGTTTATGTCTTTGATACAAATCGCCACTACCCCTTTTTACTGCATTGTCTTGATCAAGGACACGGTAGCAAGGCGGATCTCTGAAATGGGGATTTGAGCTTCCAGTTCAATTACAATTAATTTTTTTACCGCACTAATTAAATCCGTCATTTTCCAGACATTTTTTGTAATGCCTTCAAGACAAAAACAGTTGCAACGTAGAGAGTTGCCAGATGTCATTATCGTTTGCTTATAATTTTGTAATAGTCTATTTGCTACGAATTGTAGTCTTCCTGACCAATCAGTATGGGTCTGTAGGTGATAAGTTAAGTGTTTTTACTGGTGTTGTTTTTATCATAGCCTGTACATGTATGTCCATTTCCTTCATATCCTCCCTGTCCCGTCCAGAGGAGAAAGGGAGAGGTGAGAAAACGCTCTTCCGCTGACCAGTAACATCAGCTTTGCATCTATGTTTAGTGCTGGCCCGGAGCTTTTGGAAGTCATTTTAGTATTCCGACTAAAATGTTGTTTGAGTTTATCGGCATTTTAGTTGGTTCATGCGGTTTAGCTCCTGCTTGTCACAAACATGCTGATTTGCAAAAATTTTGTTTTGTTCTTTCCGAGGTTCCAGACGGGTCAAATTGGTTTTAAATCATAATGCTGAAATTGCTAGAAAATAATAATTTAGTCAATTTTATTTTTAACTGGCACGTCCTCCTAATGTAGTGAAACCCAGCCACCTGGTACTCTGAGGCTAAAACAAACTAAACAAAAGATTTGCAATCACTTTTTTTGTACCTGGTCCGGATAGTCGATAAACCCTTTAGTTTTAGCATTTTCCCCATTTTCTTTAGTGGGCTGCGCAAAATGTTGCAACCGTGTATGCTGTCTTTGTTCAAATTTGCTTCAAACTAGTTGCTTTTTAGTTAGCCAATGTCACAATGTCTCCATCAACTTAGAAACATGTGTCACATTTCATGCTAGCTTATGTAGCCAAGGCAGTTTGCCCAGAAACCTGAAGATGAGCATTATCTACTGTGCATTAATCCAGTGTCTAGGACTCTGGTGTCGACTATGAACCACCCTATTCTTCAGCACAACCTTAAATAGTTGGATCCACCTACTATTTTAAGTGACATTTTTTAGCAGCCAATCACATCAGTTTGGCTGTACGTCTTGCTCATCAACGGGCAGCAATTGCGATTGAGGTTGCATTTATATCTGTTGGATAGAAACACTATAATGAACAGATATGTGATGTTAGTTATGTGAGTTAAAGATGCAGACATCAGTAGTAGCACAATTTATTGTGGAGAAATGTTGAAAGCACAATATTTCTCTCTTCTTTCCACATTCCAAGAATGCTGTGTGTTTACTGGAAGGATACTCCATTAGAATAAAGCTGAACAATTCTTAAACATGGGCAGAACTTCACTCCTGCACCAAAAATGTTTTACGTGTTTTTTTAACATGCTGCCTGAAACATGTCAATTATTTAGCCATGGAAATGGATAAATAAACACATGGCATAGTTTCAATCTCCAGACAACCTAATCTTTCACCCAGTAAAGGAAACAGCTGGTTTAAGAACATTTATGTATACCGTATGAGTAAATGAAGTTGTTGGTAGTAATTTATGCATAAAGGAATATTGGTCATACTCTTGTTTTTGTTGGCTCTAAACCCATGGTCCCCACTCAGGTGCTGGAGGCCTGGAAGAACCTTCTGGAAGCGGTGGAGGGCCGCCGGCTAAGGCTGGTCGACACCGGAGACAAGTTCCGCTTCTTCAGCATGGTGAGGGACCTCATGCTGTGGATGGAGGACGTCATCCGTCTCATAGAGGCCCAGGAGAAGCCCAGGTACACAGCACCGTGTGTGTGTGTGTGTGTGTGTGTGTGTGTGTGCGGGTTTGTGTCTTCATGTTTTGCGCACTTATTAGCAAGATATTTACATTAGATTGGATAGCTGAGTAGGGATGCTGTCTTCTTGTTTCCCGTCTGGATCCCATTGCATTTAACGGCTGGAAGGCGGGACAGTGAGACTTAAAGAAACGAGAAGAGAAAAGAAGCGTGCGCTTTCTTTTTCTCCTCTAGTCGGGAGGGAGTTATTCTCCTCTTATGTGAGAAATGTGTGAGATGAACACAATTTTAGGAGAGGGGGTATGTGGAGAGTGTAAGGAATGTGATTTCCTGGTAATTCAATAATATTCCCACTGTATTTCTCTGAGCTGTGTAAATGTGCTCCTCCATCCTATGACAGTACTATGTAATATAGGATTGCTAGTGTCTGGTTTCTCTGCATCAAAGTGCTAATTCACCATCTATTCCATCTATACAATATCTATGTTAGTGATGACGGTTATTATGAAAAAAATCAAAATAGGGTTGATGGTTTGTCCAGGGACGTGTCATCTGTGGAGCTTTTGATGAACAACCACCAGGGTATCAAGGCTGAGATTGACGCCCGCAACGACAGTTTCACTTCCTGTATTGAGCTGGGCAAGGCACTGTTGGCACGGAAACACTACGCATCAGAGGAGGTGGGGCTAAAAACCTGTCAAAACTCTCCGCATTTATCCTTCCCTCCCTTTGGTGCTGAAACAGCACCATCTAATGTTAGGTTCTGGTTTAACATACACTTTGATATGTTGGTTCTATTTGATTTATTATTTATTTTCTCCCCTCAGATTAAAGAAAAGTTGCTACAGTTGACGGACAAGAGGAAAGATATGATTGACAAGTGGGAGGATCGTTGGGAGTGGCTTAGATTGGGTACGTTTAATCATGCACTCTTCTGTTCCGACATCTTCAGAATAATGCGAATGCCTCTGAGGAAAATGAATGAGGGGGCCTTTAAACCAATGTCCCAAAAGCTAGGGTGAACCCATGAATGATTTGTGAGAGCTTTAAATAGCTCCCGCGTTTGACTACAGAAGGCTAGACTAGACTGCAGGCCTGTAAATCTACGTAGGACCATCCGCACGTTCAAGTCATTTTTTTTCCCACATCCCACCCTAATCCGCCCCCTTGTTCCCGCCCGCCCAGTCCTGGAGGTGCACCAGTTCTCCCGGGACGCGGGCGTGGCCGAGGCCTGGCTGCTGGGCCAGGAGCCGTACCTGTCGAGCCGCGAGATGGGCCAGAGCGTGGACGAGGTGGAGAAACTCATCAAGCGCCACGAGGCCTTCGAGAAGTCCGCCGCCACCTGGGAGGAACGCTTCTCCGCCCTGGAGAGGCTGACCACGGTGAGAGCCCCTACACCGCTCCTAAATCATGCTCTCCCACACATTCCTTACACTTGTTTCTACGGGGCTTCTAAAATACATTAAGAATAAAGGCACTAAAGACCGCATTTCCCATGAGCCCCATTGCATTGACGCAAAGAGCTACTTGCACTCTCCGGTGAAAGAGTGTGTTTGTATTGTGTTGCGAGACAGTAGGGGTGGTTCTGCTGTCCTGCAAAAAGTATAGCGATAATGTGTATGTGTGTATTTATATGTGTGTGTGTATATATATATATATATATATATATATATATATATATATATATATATATATGTCTGTATGTATGTATATATATATATGTCGTTATCTCAATTGG
>JAOEHI010000007.1:674473-689203 GCA_025447815.1 Percopsis transmontana | reverse complement strand
GGAGTCCAACACCCAGACCACTAGACTATCCTGCCCCCTACTGGCTGGGAGTCCAACACCCAGACCACTAGACTATATGTTGGTAATGTATGTTGTAAACTGTATAGCTAAGTTAGCCCCGATGACATGCTGCTGTCATTATTCTAACAGAATGTTGTTTATAACTGGTGTATGACCTATTCAGCTGTTGACACGTACTAATTGTAAGTTACTTTGGATAGTAAGATGTAAGTAAGATGATTTCATGTTCTCAATGCCCCCCAACCCAATCTATCCTTCGTTTGTTTGAGAGTGTACACACTGAAGAAATGGATTCTCATCTCCTCCATATCAGTTAATGTTATTGTGACTTGAGCTGCATCACTTCAGCTCTGATGCATGACAGTATTGCGTCTACTATCCACTGCTTCACCTAATCACTCTGTTGTCGGGAGGGGATTATCTTCCATTGGTGCGCAGGGTTGACAAGGGTAAACGGGGAAGTAGTCATGGTACATTGTGTTCTGCCAGGCTCATGACTAAACAAGCTGTAAGAGGAGCTTAACGCAGCCCTCTGAAGGTGTGCTGACTTGATTGGTCTTGGCTTACAGTACGAGGCAGAGTGCAGGCTGCTCACAAAGCCCCCATAGCCTCCGCTAGCTCAAGTCTTCTGTGTGTTGACGTACAAACACTTTAAGGGGTCCCCACAGAGGGTCGTGTACACACCCACTTTACAGATTAGCACTCAATTTTGTGCACTCCTCAATTGCATTAGATCCCCCAGATCCCCAAATATCCTCCCCGGCACACTGGTTGTGAAACAACTGTCTAAGGGGAGGGGTAGAGAGGATTTCTAGCCACTCTGCACCTTTTTTTTTTTTATTTAATTTTTTTTTTAAAGCAATACTGAACTCTTGTTTATACTAGGATGTTGTTTTGTTTACAATTATTTATTCAGTGTTCGTTCTTCCTGGTTTCTGGGCTTCCGTGACTATTTCTCAACCATACTGCGAAAGCCTGCAATGGTATCGTGTTAATAGTGCACTTGCAACACCAGATATTGCTGCTGTTTTTGCATCTTAAACCCCTGCTAAGTTGCTGCTGTCAGAGGCTTGATACTCTGAGGGCACAGGTGCGAAGCACACCCCCACTGCATAACGAGTGCCCTGGGGCATCTGCTCGGACTGAGAGAGAGAATATCAAAACTTATTTCACGGTGGTTTTCAACACAAGTGGGATCAATATGACAGAGGGACAGATTATATAGTAGGTGGCCTTATTATTTCAGTAGCCTGAAAGTCTGAGGAAGACGCTTGGCTTTGAATGCAATCTGGAGCCCACCGCCGACACCCAGAGCTCCTCGTTGACCCAGACCCAGAAAACAGCTGCATTTCCATAGGAGAGAACCAAGCTCACCAAGGCTATGGTGTGATCATGCTCCTAGTTTCCTATTGTCTCCGGCTACAATGGATCAGCCTGATGCACATAAATATGCTCTAGGGCGTTTCCTATTGACAGGACAACTATCCATGTAGAAGACAACCTCTCCACTAGAGTTACATTTACTTCTCTAGCCCTTGATAAGATCAGTTAAATTTGATTTTTGAGAGGTTGAGACTAAGTGTCTCTTGATATAAGGCTTGGAATTCTTCACAAAACGGGTTTCTGGCCAATGCCCACGTGATTGAAGGACATGGATATAATAACGAGGCTACCTTTTATTGAGTTTTGGCCCGTAGCTGATAATGTCCTGAAGGATCAGAGAGTTGAGTTCATCATGCTTGTCTTAGTGTTGGGAATGTGACCTTGTCTGGAATCTCTCTTTTCCTGTCTTTTGTCATGCTGAGGACTCTGTAGCTCTAATACACGTCTCCCACAAAAGACGATGCTTGGACATTTCTTTTTTGGTATTTTCTTTACCTGAAGAAGGGTAAGGTATCGGCTCTATTTTTCTGTTAAGGACTCATTTTAGAAGCCTCAGGGTAAACCAGAACCTACCGCATACATAAAGTCCAGTTCCATTTTATCGATCTATAAAGTCATTGTTTAGCAATCCAAATGGGAGCACAATTTCTCATTGCTCTCCTTCACACTCTGTTCATTTCCTCTCTTTAGATTTGAATAGTCTGTGAGCATTCAGACGGTTTTTAATGAATGTTCCTGATGGCAATAAACACCAACTGGCCTTAAAGGCTGAGGAAATAAATAACTTTCATTGGACACCAACCACAGACAGAGCCTTCACATAATCGCACAAGGTTACGCGATATACGGATTGGCTACCTTGCAAACTCGACTTGATCTATTGTCAAATGAAGTCCCACGAGTTAATGGAAAGCTGATGAAGTTTCTTCAACCCCCCAAACTTCTCCCCTCTCCTTGGATCAGATTGTAATACAAAATTGGGAAACCACAATAGACGAGAAGTGAAATATGTAAATACCGTTGCTGGTTTGGCTCACTGGGAGATTTTTCAAATTGATGTCTCAGTAATGGGACCCTACCTATTCAGGGAGTGTGAGGTTCCCTAAGAAACCCAGTGAACTCTGTGGCCTACACACAAGCGCACACACAAACTAATACCGGGATGTAATTTTCTCACATTTAGACTGCCCGCTATGCAAACCATTCTATAACATAGCGGTTCATAAACAGTGTTGCGTAGAATCGGAGGCACAGAAATCACCCTTTCCTAAATCTAACAGAACTTTCTCCCAGAGATTGGCCCTAAAGGGCCTCTGTCCTCTTTCCCCGAGGTCCTCTCCCCACCACCTGCATCAACCAATGGGCGGTAGGACTGCAGGAAGGGGCGTGGCAGAAGTCTTAGCACCACTGCAGTCTTGGGTTCTGTCCACCTGGCAGACTCCACGCTCGGCACCAACTGTGTCCAAGTGGAAAATACTACAAACATCATTTTGCGAAGGAGCACCGGTGATTATTGTGCCTGATCTGCCTGAAATCCAAATCCTCTCTGGTCTGGAAAGACTTCCTCCCTGAAAAAGCCATGTTTAGCGCCTCTACCAATACCCGTTGTGGCTGTACTATGAAGTACTATATGAAGCCAGATACAGTACTGTAGGAGTTTATTTTAAAGTAAGATAAGATGGATAGAAATCCACTTTGTGAGTCGATTTCTGAGTGAGTTGGTGTATATCTTATGTCCCCCAGTCACTAAATGTCTCTTAGGAAGACACAGCTACTGGGATGGTGAAGTACCCCAGTCTCCTGGGTTTGAGGAATGTGAGGCCACATTCAAACTCTCCATCAACGTGAATGGCAAACGGTTTATTCTGAAATCAATCGCTTCTCGGCCTGTCCATAACATAACACAGGGACTTGATCGTTAATCAAATCAAAATTGAGGAATAATAATAGAATATGTGTCCATATTGGTCTATTTGGCACAAGTGGGGTTGAAGTGGGTTGTGGGCTTTCAGGTTCTCTCAAACAGTCTTTTATTTGTTTAGTTTGCTACTGTTAATAAAATTCAATATTAAGGAATAAAATAGAATATGGAGACATACATTTTTATTCCTCAATATTAAATTTTATTGTGGGGTTTCAAACTATTGCCAAGTATGTTTTTTGCACATACAGGGAATTCGTTTTGGTTGTTGTTGGTGCATGTCAAACATTCTCGAAATATAAGAAGATAAGAAAATGAAGTATTAAAAATATATAAACAATATAAATGTGTATATACACTATGTTTAAAAGAAAAAAATAAGAAGAGCAGTACGTACTACTGTATGACACAGCATCACAGCTGGTATGGCACCGCAAAATGTTAAGACTGTCTAGATCACGGTTGTTTGTCTTGCAGCATCGACTTCCAGAAGAACAATCCAGTCCACAAACTGACAGAGGAGGAGCTGCTAGCCTTCACATCGGTAAGCCTTGTGTCCATTTCATCATATAGATGGTTTTAGGGGCCGGCTTTACTGAATGGTAACGTTGAGCATGCTTGGAATATTTACCAGCCATTTTGAGTAATGACAGCCACTTTTAAGGTATGTCCAGGTTGTGGACATGCACTGAAAGTCTCTCCTTACTTCAGTGTGCTCATAGATTTAGCTTTGTTCAATTGGTACTGCATATAGGTTTTCTTATGGGATGTCGCTGCATAATTGTTTGAATGAATTGTTTGTTTGAATCATAAATATCTGCAAAACCCTAGGGCCTTGGAACTCACTCGGCCCATAAATGACTGCATAAACCCTCCATTGAAAGGAAAAAATGTAACAATCGACAAAATTACGAGGCTGTTGCTTAACAATATGCTGCAGCTTCACACTTAGTTGCACTCTGGAGATGGAGGATGTGCCAAACCCGTCTGGTCTCGCCAGTAGGGAAGCATCATATTCTCGATGAACATCTGCCTGTTTCTAATAGATGCCAGCCTCACCTTCCACCGTTTAGTGTTTGCTGATGGCTTGGATAACCCTGCTCAGTTTGGTTTCATAATGAAAACGGTGAACTGTAGAGGTAATGTGGGGTTGGCTGTAAAAAAATAAGAAGAAGGCATCTACCTTTTTAAGACAGTGTTTTATTCTAAGTAGAGCAGAATTGCTTTGTGTTGTCTGCAGTCATTTGCATGGCAAGTATATTTAAATTTTTACTGGCCCACATTATTAATGTGGAAAGAGAAGGATGTGGCAGGCCTCCAAAAACTGCTGGTGCTTTATTTCCACACGGTCATGATCAGCGCCTGTCTTCACTTTCTTATAACTGACCGTCTGTTCTCTTAACCGTTGCTGCAATAGAAACGTATTATGACATCAAATTCCTAGCGTCTCTGAACACGAAAGCAGTTGCATCGAGACCCGAGCTGTAATGGGAATCATTGGTTAGTTCTTTGGGTTCAGCTGCCTTTCTTGTGGTAAAGTAGTAATGAAGCCTCATGTAGAAGCTGCCTTCTATGGTCATCCTGTGAGGCAGTAAGTGAGCTCATCTGCCACTACATTAAGGCATCATTTTCAGGGATATTGTTTAGACTTGTCCTTCCTTTCTTTCCCCCCCCCATTGCTTTAATGTATTGGAGAATGTGTGCACTACCCCCCAAGTCTTGGTAACCAACAAACATGTATGCTGACACCTGAAGCTGAAAGAGGAATGATGCAACACCCCCACCAACCGCCTGAACCTGTTGCCCTCCGTTTCGCCTCGTCGCCCTCAGATGTGGGCAGCACACGGATACATCGCCGCTCCATTGTGATGGCCAGGAATCCTAATCCCTGCAATGATCCCAACAACCACAAGAGAGCGAAAAGCTGGGCAGCGGTTTCTCACAGCTGTGGTTGTCGTCACTGTAATTTTGGATGTTTTCACAGATTTGGCAGCCTTTTTCAAAGACGAGATGGGCGTGTTTTGTGTCTTGTTGAGATACACTCCCTCTTATCCCCAACGTCATGCACCGTAACCGGATAGTACACTGGGCCCAGGCAGCGGCTAGCCTTTGCTGGAACATTGCATGGGTTCAGGTTGATGGGGAACCTTTTGGATGACTGGTTGTGACGAAGCAGGGCAAACCTCTTGTTGGCCTTACAGTTGCCTCTTTGAAGAAGCAACTCCTACATTTTTTTGAAGAGAATTTGGACACATGCTTGTTGTTTTGTGGGAAAACACCTTAACATTCCAGCCCCTGTGCTCTACCTAACCACCCAGTGGGACTGGGTGGTTAGGTAGATTCTGCCCCTTTAGTCATATCACAATCTTTGTTGTCGTTTAGCTTTTTTCTTAATTTTAACATACAATCTACCATTTATGCTAAATGACCGAATTGTAATAGTATGCGCCGCCACGGGTACGGGGCGAGTATTACATGAGTGATGTACTGGGAACAGTCCCCAATGAGAGCTATGCTTTCTTTTCCAATTTACCAATGGCAGTAAACGGCGTAGTACAATATTGTATGTTGACTGAGCCCAAAAGTAGACCGCCCACTTAATGAAGCAATTAGTTCCTACTGTATAAATGGGAGCCAGTGTTGCATCTCCATTGGCTGTGTTGACAGACCAACAAGAGTAGTGATTGCATTCAGGGTTAGAACTATTCTATGAAGCCGTGTATGTCCTGTCACTCGTGGAAAGTGAGGTTGTTGAGTTGCTTGTTAAAAATGGCGAGGTGTCCAAAAATCCAGTAGTTGATACCCGAAGAGCAAGGAAAATGGATGGAGTAATCCAATTGGATGTCTCAGCTAGCAGATGGAGTGGAACTGAAGCTAGCGTGGGAGTGGGGACAGGACAGCTCCCTGTAGCGGCTTTATATAGGATACACCACAGTTATTTCAGGGGATATTTCCATAGCATTTGACAGTAAGATTGTGTGGAATATTAATCCTTCTCCTGGTCCCTTTGCTCTAATCAGAAAATGTAAAGTATTTGTCCACTGGGCATTTTTATAGTGTTTAGTTTATTGTGTTGTATCACCAACCGTTGCATACATACTGAACCCGTCACTAAAAAAGATGAATTATAAGATAGATGGCTGACTATGAGTCACAAAGGGATATCACGCCTGATGTGATGCTGATCGTGTCACAGCGAAAGAACCTACATCAGCCCCCTGCATAGTGGGAGGGGGGGGGTGTTTGGCTTCCTTTGTCCCGTGGGACTTGCAGCTTACTGCCATTTTATTCTGTCTGTTTAAATGCATTGAATTTACATCCTATTTTCTGGAGGTGATCCGAGAATAAACCTGCCCACTGGAAAGCAAAAGAAGTCGTCATTCAGACGAAATGCTCCTGTTTAGAGTTTCTGTTGACGCTAACCTAGCACCTCTACTACTGCACAGCCCAAGCTGCCAGTGCTGGGGCGTTCACTAGGTCTAAGCCTTTTTACAGTGATGCCACTCCCTGCCACGCCCTGCCCAGCCGTGGGTGTGTCGCCCATTATCGCTGATGGGCCACTGATTGGTGGGCAGTGTGCCGCTGCCCCGGAGCACGTTATGTTGAATAAGGCGGCTCCTCGGGCTCGTGGAGGGGTTTTTGTTGGACGCGCCGTCTGCCAGACGTTTTGAAGAAATCCTTTTTGTAACCTCTTCAGGCCTGATGAGCTACTCTGTCGAGCCATGGCGGGGATGAAGACCAGCCTTTTCATTTAGTCAAACCTGTGGAACTAGACGACTCTCTAGTCCAGGGGTTCCCCAACTTTTCAGCCCCCGACCCCCAAAATAACGGTGCCAGAGACTCTCAACCCCCACTGTCCCCTCATACACCCCCAGGTGTACGAGGTTATCCCTGTACAACCCCGTACAACAGGTCTACCCAAACACAAGCATAAGGACAACACAGAAGACCACAACAGCCATAATATTAATTTATAGTAATTGAATATGGGCTAGTAGCAGAATCCATCAAAGTAATCTCCATGTAGCAGACTCCCAGGTGATGTCTCTATGCTTTCTCTAATCCTTTTTTAAATGTTGTTTGATTTCTGGAAATGATCTTTCGGTGTCTGGCCCCCTGGGGGTCCTGGCCCCCACTTTGGGAACCACTGCTCTAGTCAAACACCCTCCTCTCTGTTCCTTTCCCTCCCAGTCTGATCTGTAAAACGCTCACACAAACGCATCTGTCTACCCGTCTGTCTAACGGTTGAGGTTAACATTATGACGGTGTACATTAGCTCTGCCTTGTGGGTAATGCATCAACGTGGACAGCCATAGACAGTCAGCTGAGATTTACTTAGAGGGAGAGAGAGACTTATCTCTGACCTACAGTAACCACTGTGAAACGGCAATTTTCTCCTCAAGTCAGTCATTGTTGGCCGCAGTACCCCCCCATGGAAATATTTTCCCGTCACTCGACCAGACTGCTCCCACGGCCTAATGAGAGAGGAGGGGAGGGGGAGAGAGGAGGGGAGGTGAAGGTACCACATGCCATCTGCATCTCTTGCCCTGCCTCGCTCTCGTACTGTCGCTGTTTGTCACAACTCACGTGGCTACTTCCTTTTGAGATGTTAAAGGAACAAAAGACCTTTGGCGATGAAGTAATTACTCGAAGCTGAAGCCCAAGCCATCGTTGTAAACCTCTCAATAAGCGACGGCAATTGATTTTTTATTTTTTTGTCCTCCTTGGTTAAATGGAATGTCGGGGCTATAGAGATAATTAACTTTTAATTGCTATTGGATTCTTAGCATTTGAGCAAAAGTTTAATGGCAGCCAAAGGCTACCTCTCAACGAGTCCCATTATTTCTATCAGTACAGTTTGTTTGGGAAGTTCTGCTTTTAATGGATGTGCCCCATTTTAAATGTCAAGTAGAAGCCTGTTCTGTCAATCTACAATGTGGATACTAGAAGGTCCTTATAATTCAGATGGAAAGTGGATGTGGTCATTGGTACTATGTCTTCCCATACTGGTTACCGACACAGATTTTTAACTGCTAGGCTTCTATAATGCATTTAAAGACAAAGACTTGTATAAAAAGATACAAGCTTGTTAAGTGGTATAAAACAAAGCATAAAACTTAAAGCTGACTTGACAAGTAAAGCTAAATGATAGTTGTGTGTAATCAGGGTGTTACTCTAATCATGTTTTCCCATGTTAGGCTGGGTTAATTAAAGTAGCCTGGGTTAAACCATCCTGATATTGAAAGCTCTGCCTCTACGATTTCCTTTGCTTTACATCAGTCTGGGAACTCTCCCTTGAACAGCTTGTCCGTCAGGTAGCGAACAACTGGAAAAATTGCCATTCAGGTGGGCAGTTAATTTGGTAGCAGCAGCAATTAAATGTGTTCTGAAGATCAGACTCGCGTGTGTCTTTTTCTGATTAGTTGAAGGTTGTAGAATCTGCTGCTGCTGATTGGACAGCTATTAGCACCATCTACCTGCCAAACTGTATTCAATGGTCTATCAGTTAGTGATGGAAGCCACATGAGGATATGTCCATGGCCCCAATTTGAGTGTAGCTATGGCCGGTCAAGTGACTATAAAAATAGGGTTTAAGTTTGACTTTGAAGGTCAGTTGCAGCATCCCTAACCTCAGCAGGTAGGGGGCGCTCCAGAGTCCTGGGGCATGGTATGAGAATGCTCTAAATCCTGTTGATTTCTTTGTAACTTTAAGGATGGATAACAAGCTGCGTTCTGTGAGTGTAAGCATCGCGGTGGTAGATGTGGTATCACTAGTTGAGAGAAATAGGAAGGTGCCAATCCATGTGTTGCTTCATAGGTGAACATTAGGATCTTAAGTTCACATCTGAGAAACTGGTAGCCAGTGGAGTTATATGGTCTAACTTTCTAGTTCTAGTGAGGATTCCGGCAGCAGCATTCTGAACCATCTAAGGACTTCTTATACTCGTCTTCGGAAGGCCGGAGAGTAGGCCTTTACAGTAGTCTAGACGCAATGATACGAGTGCGTGAATTGGAGTCTCTGCATCACTCGCAGATAGAATACCATCACATTACAAACATCCATGCGGCCGGCTAATACAAGATCAATAGTGTTTCGTTGGTATGCGTTCGTTCGTGGATAAGTTGAGAAAAACCGAGCATTTCAATAATGGTCTGAAATGCCTTATGAGGATCAGATGGGGAGTTGATGACTTTAAAGTCTCCTATGATTAATAGCTTATCGTTATGTGTTACTATGTCTGAAAGGAATTAACTAAATTAATCTATAAAGATCTGAGTTTGGTCCTGAATGGGCTCAGAGCTCGATCACCGCATTACAAGACCTGACTTTGGGATTTAGATTAATATTCGAGTTATAAATCAGCGCAAACTCATCACCTTTTTTTGGACCGACGCGTAATATAGGATAATATAAGTTTATATTTAAGTTGTTGTGGCAACATATTTTATAGGTCACACAATATAAGGCTATGCTAATAATAATAATAATGTTTATTTATTTGACATACTTCCCACCGGACATTTTGGCCGTTGATGTTTTCATCTGGGTGGCAGCTACACGCGATGCCGGCGATAACGTAAACCCTGTTGGGCGCTCCAGGTAGCTTCTGGCTCTGTGAGCAGGCATCTTCCCAGCCTACATGTGGGTCCTTGAATCTGCAGGCTGGTTAGATGGTTGTCACATGCCCAGCCCCTCTGCATCCAAACCCCCCTACCTCCATCCATCCATCCCCCGCCCCCAACGAAGCCGCCTGAACGCAGCACCAAAATCTGTTTCTTTCAACTGCTGCTTGAGAGCTCCTTAGCCAATGAATGACCAGCATTTAGTCTCGCATTGAATTGACACTGCGTAGGGAACACTCTTTGGTCGTGTTCGAGGTCAGTTAGAACCCACCTGTACCGCTGCAGGTAGAGGAAACATTACACTTGTCCTGTCTATCCTCCATTTGCCATCCACCTGCCTTCCCTTAACGCGCGTCCGCCTAACAAAGGAAACTGAGAAGCCAGCACTGCCATATTGGATCATAAAACGTGGAGTTATGACCAACACTCGTATGGGCGTATTGAACTGTGATGGTGGCGATAAATAGTTATTTCCTCTGCAGAGCTTTTCTGTTGGTTAGAATGTGAATAGTGGATTTATGTTGAGGCTAAAGAGCAGGGTTTTGTTCCAGTGCCGGTAGGTGTGTAAAAATATGACAGATTCATGACTCAATATGACAGAGGCAAATTGAAGGTGAAATGTGTGTGTGTTTGTGTACCAGTTACTGTCTTCACCACATCACCATGGCAATGCACCACTCTGGCCTTTCTTGCTCAGTAGCTGTGTGATCCCATTTTTGGTTTTTACCCCGAGCGACTTACAATGACGTACATTTGTTGATGGTGTCGCTGAATCAGCCACACACCGGTCGTCATCCTTCGACTTGGTTTGGTTCTGAAAAAATTAATGGAAGTCCATAGAAATTAGTAGCATAGTTTTTCTTTGTGGCATACACCTGGCTAGCACAATGTTAAACAGATTGAAACACCTGGACCAGAAACCTATACATCATTTGCACTAAGGCCCGTCATATACAATGCACTAGCATAAACGCTTATTCTGAAGTTTATTTCTAGTAATTATATAATGGCAGTTCTTTTATGGAAGTATTGATGGAATTAGAAGCCCAAAACCAAATATGTTTTACTACTCATTTACTACAGTAATTCCATGAAAATAATTTAATTTTGTCTCTTTGGGAAACATTTAGAGAGAAAGCTCTCATTTAATATATTTAATAAATGTTAAAAAATCAGCTCTCATGTCTTTGATTTGCTTTTTTTTAGTTTTGCTTTGCTTGTGATTTTCTAAACTTGAAAAATCAGTCTCTTTTAAAACAAGCCCACTTGAGCATACTACCGGGACATTCATTTTTCTAGAATAGATTTGTCAGCCTATCAACACTTCCATTTACTGTTCTGTGCCAACATTGATGAGGCTCAACCAAGTGAGGAAACGTTGTTCGCCTTGGACATAAATTGCCTCGTCACATTTGCCCCATCTAAACGTATTTACACGGCTCGGCGCACACTGCGTCGTTCACCCCACGGAGCTGGGTTTCTCCCCTGTTGCCTCCCGTTGCCTCACGTTGGATCATGGTGCCCAGCACCTACCAAACACATTGCGGCTCTTGCTGCGGAGGCAAATGTTCTGCCAGTCAAATGTGTGCCCCCCTTAACAGAACATGGCTGAAGGAAGCACTCGAGGTTCTGAAGGCAGAACTTGTCTCCCCGGATTAGGCCTGGTGTTGTGAAGTGGAGCTGTTGCCATGCATACGGCCTGTCGGAGAGAATGGCAATAATGTCTAGGCAACTGGGGACTTGTTTCCTCTCGGACGAGGACTCATTTTTCCTTGCTTCAACTGTGAAGTCATTAAAAATTAGTTATTTGTGAAGTGATGCAGTTATGGATAAAAAGATGTGGTCGGTAGCTGCTCTTCTTGAAGCTCCACCAAGCAGAATATTTAACCTATTCTCATCCTCGTATTTCAGTCTGTCAGAAGGCATCTTTGAGGGCTGACTTGAACCACCCCTTCGCCACTGATGGCCACTTTTTCTACTCTCTTGTTAGCAATTTGGCCACTGAAAAGTGTTGTTAGACTTAAAGCCACTACCAACAAGACTTTCATAAAATTATTAAATAAAATGATTAACCACCTTCATTCATGCTGTGGTCCCAACTTCTTTTAATGAAACCAATCCTCAACATCCTTAGTTCTTAAACATTATAGACCATAGAACTTCCATCATTATTAAAATCAAAGGTTTTAGAGATGGTGGTTTTAACTCAACTTGTGATTTTTTTTGAAAAATTATTCATTAATATTGTTTTTGAAAAAGATAGTAACATCTGATCATCTTTTAGCATTGCAACTGCACTTACGTTTTCAATTTCAGCCACCAGAGTAAATTTAAATTCTAAGGTAGTAAACACCGGGTCACAGACTATTAAATGGAGGCAGCCCATTAAGCTGGGATGCAGCTTCTCTATTTATGCTAAAATATGACTCAGAGGCACCATGTTTACCGTGTTTATTATCAAATGCAACAGAAAATGGCTTAAAATGATTGTTACAAACAGGAAATTGAATTGCAGTTTATTGATGTCATGAAAACCTAGCTTCACCATGCTTTTTAACAGCTTGCTTATTGCTTGTTTGTATGCTTTGCCGCTTGACAAATGTTCAGCATGGTTATGATTTGATTTGAATTACTCCTTGATTTATGTTTCCATTGTAACGGGTGCATAATCAGGATTATTTACCATAGCGCTAATGGCTCATTTGAATTCCTCCCTGACTTGCGAATTGTCAGCAAAACAACATGAGATTAATATCTACTTAACTCACCTATAACCATGCATCACTTCTGCTTCATTTTTTCATCATCAATATATCACTGACATTTTACGCTGCATGATTAATGAAGAAATAGGCCCCCGGGTGCAAATCAAATACCTTGCAGCGCTTTCTACTGGGATGTGGAGGCAAGTCTGTTACCTTGGCCAACCTGTCCTTTTTCCTTCTGCTTTTAAGCATGATGTGGTTCCAACTTCTTTTAATATCTTGATTGTGTCGCTGCAAACCAGCCTTCGCACCACTCTCTACTCCTCACCCATGAGTGACCCACTGCATCTACTCGCACTGTGTTTCAAACCTAAACGGGGAGCTGGCAGGGAAATATGATTATAATCAACATTCAGATTAATGTTGTGTTGTAGGGTTAGAAGTGTAGCTTTAATTTAGGGTTGTTTTTCTCACTGCCTCGTTTGTGCTCAGAGTCCATCTGTAGGCTGAACACCGGACTGATTTGCTCTCGGGCAGGGTGGGTGGGGAGGGAGTTGCTTCAGACTAGGGAGGAAGTCAGCAGAGCAGATGAGACCAAATATCCTGCTGCATTTGCAGCCAGCTAGGAGCAACAAAAGCAGCATTCCTGCGCTGTTTGAAGCCGCACTGGAACAGACTCCTGGAGATGTAATGTTGGAATTGGAAAATGTTCCCTTTATCACACTGAAAACTGGAACATATTACTTGTTTTCATTCATGGAGAAACAGCTTTTACTTCTAAGCTTGAGATTTAACTTTTACACTAAAATCATGTTGGCTGTAATTCAGGCTAAATAAATGGTTCTGTTCTAAGGTACAGAGCAGAGATTAAAGGCAAAATATTTCTCAGGAAGTAGCAATGGAAGGGAGGGAATTCATTAATTCTTTAATCCCTGCTAGCTTTTGGCGACTTGATTCCCTTTGTTACATGGTTCAAGCAAAGTCCATAGGTGCATTGTGTCATCTCAGAGTTGGCAAGGAGGCCAGTAAGAAGAGGTAATTGCTGCTCCCCGGGTCCTTCCTGAACTAGTCTCTCTGATTTTGAATGTGCTTTCATTCAACGAGGCCACTGGGTGTAGGAGGGTCAATATGTCATTTATCAGTGTTCGTGCAGCGCTCACGCTCCCTTTACCCAGTAGCTGCTGAGGTCACATGACCCATCCGTCACATGACCAGGGATGACTCATACGTTTATTACCCTGGGTATCTGCAGAGACGTGCTTTAGTTTCCACTGACTTGAATCCTGTGTGTGCACGTATGTATGTGTATATACGTACATGTTTACACGTATGTATGTATATATACGTATGTTTGTTTACACGTGTGTGTGTGTGTGTGTGTGTGCGCGTGTACAGCAACACAACTAGGGTTGGGCGATATTGTATCTTGTGATTAAATGTTTCTATCTTTAGATTTTGCTATGCCTGCCTACCCGCCTCCTGGAGTGGACAGCCACACCAGAAGGCAATGTGTTAGCAATGCAGTCAGTGTTTGGATGGCAGAAGGCTAATACAATAGTCAAGTGTAGGGTACTCTAGTACTGTTCCACACTGAATCATTACACTTGTTCATGTACTGAGTATGTGGCCTGCTCACTCACTCACTACGCCCCTCTGTAACCAACCCCCTTGTCTGTCTTCAGTGTATACTGTCTCAGCCCAAGTTCTGGGCCGTGGAGGTGGCAGCACTTTGCCTCAGGACCAAGCTGGAAAGGGGGAGCTCCCGACGGGTGGAGAGAGCAATGATGCAAACCCAGGTAAGAAGAGTTCTACGCAGGCCTAGTTGTGTCTTTTTATGGTTCCCTGGTTCCCTGCTCCGTCTTGTTGAGCTCAACTATTTGCCAACACGCACAGTGTGATGTGCTCTTACATGGAGCAGGGATGGGTTACATGGTGCTATTACATGGTGCTCTTACATGGAGCAGGGAGGGGTTACATGGTGCTCTTACATGGAGCAGGGAGGGGTTACATGGTGCTGTTACATGGAGCAGGTAGGGGTTACATGGTGCTGTTACATGGAGCAGGTAGGGGTTACAT
>JAOEHI010000007.1:661155-674373 GCA_025447815.1 Percopsis transmontana | reverse complement strand
AATGTAAGTGTCTTTAGTTGCAAATTGTCCGGTTAATGTTTTTTTTTTGCGTGTTTTTTGTTGAGGTCCCAAGCAACGCGGGGCGGGGTTACCACCTCTCCCCCCCCCCCCCCCTATACCCCAACCCCCTAGCACCCTACGTGAAGGTGTACCTCCTGGACAACGGTGCGTGTAAAGCCAAAAAGAAAACCAAGATTGCACGGAAGACCCTGGAGCCGCTGTATCAGCAGCACCTGCTCTTTGAGGAGAGTCCCCACGGAAAGGTGCTGCAGGTAAACACCCACGCCTCACTCCAGCACCGCTAAGTGGGGTTAACATCGTGATAAAGCACCGGTCAGCTAGGTTAGCGTTAGCGGTGTTTATATCTTGATAAAGCACTGGTTAGCTAACCGTAGGGTTAGCGTTAGCAGTGTTTACATCGTTATAAAGCACTGGTTAGCTAACCCTAGGGTTAGCGTTAGCGGGGTTAACATCGTTATAAAGCACCAGATAGCTAACCTCAGGGTTAGCGTTAGCGGTGTTTCCATCGTGATAAAGCACCGTTCAGCTAACCCCAGGGTTAGCGTTAGCGGTGTTTACATCATGATAAAGCACCGGTCAGCTAACCCTAGGGTTAGCGGTGTTTACATCGTGATAAAGCACCGGTCGGCTAACCCTAGGGTTAGCGTTAGCGGTGTTTACATCGTTATTAAGCACCGGTTAGCTAACCCTAGGGTTAGCGTTAGCGGTGTTTACATTTTGATAAAGCACCGGTCGGCTAACCCTAGGGTTAGCGTTAGCGGTGTTTACATCGTTATAAAGCACCGGTTAGCTAACCCTAGGTTTAGCGTTAGCGGTGTTTACATTGCGATAAAGTAGTAGTTAACTTGGTGTTTAGATCATGACAAAGTAGTGGTCAAAAAAAGATTAACCTTATGTTTTTTAAAACAACATAGAAAATATGAATATAGAAAACAAGCATGTATTTGTAAAACTGAAATCTAATTATATGAAAGAAATTGTAAAAATTCCCCTGTATTCCAACACTCCAGGTCATCGTGTGGGGGGACTATGGTCGACTGGACCACAAATGCTTCATGGGCGTAGCACAGATCCTATTGGAGGAGCTGGACCTCTCCAGCACGGTGATTGGCTGGTACAAACTGTTTCCCCCGTCCTCATTGGTGGACCCCACGTTAGCGCCTCTCAGGCGGCTGGCATCGCAGACGTCCCTGGACAGCTCAGGACCGGCCCCCGGCGCTCGATCCTAGTGGCCCCGGGGTGGGGGGGCAACTCCCGCCAAACACAGCAACGCGGACCGCAGCTATCGGAGGCCATCTGGGTGCCCGGACACGTGCCAGGCATCGCAGGACACCCCGGGTCCACTGACGACCAGCCACACGGAGTCAGCAAGAGAGGAACAGAGCGCGAGGCGTAGCGAGGCATGGACTAGCCAATCGGAGCTCAGCTGGAGTCTGACAATCAGTTCTTATAGTTTTCCTCTTCCTCTTAGCGGTTATTGTTTGTATCTCCTCGTCCTCATCCGGGCTGCAGTGACATTTTGCTATTTTTGTCTGTTTCTTTCTCTCCCTCCCTCCTTCCCTCCCTCCCTTCTTCCCTCCTTCCCTCCCTCCTTCCATCCTTTCCTTGCACAGCCCACCCAGTTAAGTGGTACGAGGGATTGCTCCACTCAGAGCACAGCTTGCTGCTAGGCCCATAGAGTTGAGTGTATGAATGGTGTGGGCAGACGGTAGGCCTACACCGCGTAGCGAGGTCTGGGATCGTGCTATGCTCAGCGTCGCCGCGGTTACGTCACCGCGGTTACGCGAGCGAGCTCCCGCTGCCGCGGGGACGGAAGCCCTGTGAGCGCAAGCACAAGGAATGCTTGACTCCTTCACCGAGGTGGTTTACTCTTTGTCTGAATAAAAACAAAGTAATAGAGAGAAATAAAAGCCAAATTAACAATTTGCTTTTAATGTTTCCTTTGACATTTGATTTTTCTGTTCTCTATTTTGCATAGATTTAAGAATGGTATCGTATAAGGTGTAGACTTATAGGGTTAGGGCGACGGGATTTACCGCTGCCCTAATATCCTTTACCCGCCCCGGCTCTCCTAAGCCCTCTATCGCCACCTACTGGTGGGAGCAGCATGACTTGAGGACCCCTGGCCCCTAGCTGCATGCATGTTTTTTCTTTTTCTTCTTTTTTTGTAAAAGCAAAGACTAAGAGACTGACCAAGAGCTCTTTAAAAAAATGAGACTAGACTACGTGTTAGTTTCCACATACTTTTAGGCCAGCTTGTATGTTGCATGTAAATGTACAGTTTGCTCGTACTGAATATGAATACAAACTGAGAGAAGAGTCAAGCCACCCCCCCCCCTAACAGGAGCAGACCGATGGGGGGCATCGGAATCCACCCGGGCCACGCCTATCCCTCTGGGTCTAAACATCCATATTAGGAAGTCTCAGAGAGAGAGAGAAAAAGAGATTATTTGTTTTGTTTTTCTCGTTTATTAAATCCTTGGAACAAAGGTGCTAGTCTGTAGTACTGCACAAACTCAAGATCCTGGGCCACCCGAGGTTCTAGGTGTCTAAACTGTAGTCTTGAGACAGCAGGGGCTAGAGACAGAAATGTTGTGTATAACAAGCTAAATGTTTATGAAGTCTAATTATGAGTTTGACAGAAATTATAAAGATATAGATATATGAATATAAAGAGTGTATCTTGTCACCTGTCACCAACGCGTGCGCACGCACACCTACATACAAATTGAGACGAGTGAGGTACGAGCATTCGTCACGAGCAAAGAAACAAACGAACGAACGAACAAAGCATCGACGACACACTAACATTCCTGGCCTAGCTTAGGGAGGTATGCTTCTGGTGGAGGTGCGCAGAGCCGCTGAGCGGTTTGGGTTTCCCCGAGAAGGTGCCAGCAGGCCTTTGAGTTTCTCCCAGTTGCAGCCAAAAGATGTACGGGATGATTGGAACACAAATGTATTTATTTCTTTCCTCTCCCCACTTAACCCCTTAAAACTTAATTCTTCTTAGCTCACGGTTTGGACTGGACTTCTAAAGCCAATGAAAAATCTGGTTTGCAGACGTATTTCGGATGTTTCCGTTGAAACCCTTAGTGGAATGGCAGACTGCCCTTTCCTTTGTCAGTATTAATCCAGGAATACTGATTGTTTACAGTCCACAGTTCCCCATTTCCAGTACACAATTCTAGATAAGAGAAGTATTCACTGCAACAGTTCTTGTTTGTATAACAGATGTGGCTCTGATGTGTATGTTTTATATTCAAGAGTTCATTTTTATTATTTACAAATAAAAGACTGTGTGGAAGAAAAAAACGTGGGTTTTCGAGGGATGTGTGATTGCGTACAATGATATTGTCCATATCCAGGCTTTTGACGTTTGCGTTATGCTAGAATGGCTTTAACATATGCTCAAAGTAAACATTATGACAACCCAGGTAGTCATAATGTTTGTTAAGAGCTAATCGACGTTATTCGCTTAATCTGTGAGTGGTCATAATGTTTTGGCTCATCTGTGTATATATACGGAGAGCACTGGTCATGTTGTAGCGCCCTCATGCTACCAGCAGTGCCTCATGCTACCAGTAGTGCCTCATGCTACCAGCAGTGCCTCATGCTACCAGCAGTGCCTCATGCTACCAGTAGTGTCTCATGCTACCAGCAGTGCCTCATGCTACCAGCAGTGCCTCATGCTACCAGCAGTGCCTCATGCTACCAGTAGTGCCTCATGCTACCAGCAGTGCCTCATGCTACCAGCAGTGTCTCATGCTACCAGCAGTGCCTCATGATACCAGTAGTGCCTCATGCTGCCAAAACTAGAGAACAATCTGTAGATTGTTCTCTAGTTTTGCAGGTGGCCACCACCTGCAAAACCATTCCCTTTTTGGGGGTTGTCTTGCTGTTGCCTCTCCAGTGCCCTTGTTGTCACTTTCACTTGCACCAAATGAGCAGTGTATATATATATATATATACACACACAGACACACAGACAATGTATATCTGTTATGTGGACCTAGGTGGACCTCATGAAGTGTCCTCTGAGTGTTCAGACAGCTTTTACCGTACACTAGGCCAGCGGTGCTTAGTGGTGAGGTGGCGGCATTCCACTCCACTGTCACGTGACCTTGTGTGTGAGATACGTCATGTAGCTTTCTGGCCTCCACCCTGAGCAGTCTTAAGGTAAATGCAGCGTGGGCACGACCACACGGGCCATGCCAGCTCACGCGAACATCGCACTCAGCTTTAACAGTGCATGGAGACGCCTGCTGGAAACCACCTGATTGAAAGCCTCTACACAGATAATATTACCTGACTTCCTTTGACTGTTGTTCAGTGTTGCCATTTATGAACAGGCCAATCTTTATAGAACAGTTTATTTTATAGCGAACTGATTTCCTCTGATTAGCATTTGCATAACAATCAGTATCTGTATTGTGGGAATATTGTCTATGTTTCCTAACGCTGTGCCTTTCATTTTGTGCCTTGTCAAGACACCGCACGCGACACAAAATGGACGACCACGTGATTCAGATGCAACATAAAGCTTGGTTTATCTAACCTGACTGAGAAGGTAACGCGTGTCAATGGGGTGTGTTTGCCCAGCAGCGTAAGGCACGACCCAGTGGGGAAGGGAAGGGGGCCATTTTAAATAGGCAGTGGTGCACTTACTGGAAAAGACCAACGCAACATTTGACCGCGATTGTCGCATCAAAATATCCCCTGCCTTTTTTTCCCCTCACTCCTTCTTGAAAATGAACACGCTTTTAATTTGACTCAGGTGTGCGTGCCCACTGTTTCACGCAATGTGGAAGTTACGTCGCCGCCAGCACCGACGACATGTCCTCCTCCTACTGGCTGAAAAAGTACCGGTATGTGGATTTACGACTTGGTTGGTTGGTGGTTGGTGGCCCCTCCCCAAAGATGGCGACCATTGAGGGCGAGAAGTGTCCAGAGTTTCACCCTCAACTTTTGGACCGCCATGAGTACACCGCTCGGGTACCCATAATGCACTGCATGCTTCCATACTTGTTGACATGAGAAATTATTTCTTGCCCAACATGAACACACTATTGTTTCAGACAGAGCCTGAATTTATATTGAGGTAAGTAGATTATAGTTGTGGGTTTTAAAGATAATTCCCTGTAAAGTTCCCTGTTAAATTCCCTAAAAGTTAAATTGTAATATATGTCCCCTTCTTACAGGCAAAAGAGACAATAAGTTAGAGCACTAGGGCGGTTAGGAGGTTAGGAACATTTTAAATGGCCTCACAATTTAAATTAACGATAGCGTTTCCAAATAAAAGTATTTCCCAAACGTAAGCCTTCTGTATGCGTTGTGTAAAATATCATACTCAACAGTGCCATCTACAGGTGACTTGTGTGTATTGAAATGGACTGAAAACGCTTTGGCACGAAGATTACCTTTTATATTTTCTCCCTTTCTTTGTTTGTTTCTTTTTTTACTTGTTTATTTGTTTCTTTCTCTTTTTCCTTGTTTCTTTCTTGTACGTCTAATTAATTAATAATTCGCCTATCCTATGTCTTCCTTTATTATAGGTGAGTTGTTGGATTCAAAAATAGGCTAGAAGATATAGGCCTACTGTAGCCTACTTTACAGTTGTATTGTGTAGGCTCACATATTTCGTGACCTTATAAATGAATGTGTTTTCATGATTAGACACAACAAGACAAACACCGGATTTTAATACATAATTGTATTCCGTTAGATTTAATTAAAAGATCCACAGAGATCGGTGCATAACAATCCCAAATTAGTGTAAAAAAAATCTTTACATGAACGCTGTTGTGATGTGTAGCCTGTGTGTGATAATACAAATGAAAATACCGTTACAAATACAGTTGTCAGTAAAACCAGATTAGGCTACAAGATTGTAATGTCGGTGTGTTATGTTGTAACCAGTTTTATATTTGTTTATATATATTTTTTTATATATATTTATATATATGTTTTGGCGTTGGTTGCCAAGAAATGTCATTTTATATGAAATGTCCCTTTCTCCACTGTGAGGAAGGGTGAACGGGACTTTTTTAAGGTACACCTCATCTGAAATGTAGCCTATATTTGGTTGCTTTCTAACTCGTTTCTATTTGTCGCCAACGTGGCTAAAGTTGCTATCAACATCACCCAAATATTGTTGGTGAAAGCAGTGGGGACTGCCTGTATTGCTGGGGTAACCTCTTGCTGACAGTAATAGTTCATTAGTCACCGTGGACTGCCAAAAACATTACTCGGATTTCTGCTGCGTAATTCTATTAATTACGCAGCAGAAATCTTAATTTATGTTTGGGGGTTGTGTGATACAGCATGTGGGCCCTATACAACTGGAGCTGCATTATATTCTCACTTATTAAAATTATAGATGAATATCCCGGGGGAAGGGGGTGTGTGTGTGTGTGGACGTTATAGTCCCAGGGTACTGATTTGTTTGACATTTCTAGACTATTTTAACACGCACGCCCGCCGTGCGTTAACGGCGCCGTTAACAGCCAGAACATAAGGGTTTCGTGTCAAATTAGATTGTTATTTTTCCCCCTCGGTGTTAATCGTTTGATGGGCCCGGTAGTTAGGCGTCCTGGCGGCGCTTTGGAGACCCATTAGAAGAGAGCTTTGGTGTTGGTCTAACGCCCGCCGAGGGGGGGGGGGTAAATAAATAATAATAATAATAAAATATAAATATAAACACGTTCATTCGTCACAAATCTCTCGCCGCCGCTTCTGCGGGTGTGGAGAAGAGAGCCAGATGCGCGTGCGTGAGGATTTGGACTTAACAGCCCCCTTATTGGGGAATTATTATTATTAGGCAAGATGAATATCCCCTCACGGGCTAAATTAGAGGGTCGACATTTAATATGACACTAATCATATTAGACTCAGGATAATTCATACGGGCCTAATTAAATGCAGAGAGTCAGTAACACAATAATAGGCTGCTGCTGCTAATAGTAATAATAATAATAATAACAAGTAAAATAACTATATTAATAATAAACACAATAAGAAGAAGAACAATAACAATAATATAAATATAGTTCTATAAGGTATTCCTTATTTATTTAAGGTTATTTCTTAGCTTTGCTGACCCCAATAACTAAACGTGTGAATTTAGGAAACTAAAGAATAGAAAATCTTCCAATTACAGCAGATTTTAAAATGTGGCATTTACTTTAACGTCATTTGAAATACATTAATTATTTTGCTGTAGCTTTTTAGTTTCGGATACGTTTAAATTGGTCCTGTTTCGACTCATAAGTAAAACCTGTAACTGAGGGTTAGTATTCTTCATGGAAATTTGCCCGCTCGAATGAATGGCAACAGTTATATTTTAATTCGCACTACATTACTTGTTACATTAATTGTTTTTAATCTTCGTTTTAGTAAGTCTGCCTCCTGGTATAGACCGCAAAGGATCACAGGTCTCTCAAATTGGTGGCTCCCTGCAGGTAAGCAGGTTTTGGTTGGGCTCAGAACATTGTCACGAAAGAAAAAGAGAAATACATTTTTAAAACATTTTCGTCATAAAGTGTTCGAGTTCTCAACTGTATTTCGACACGTGGCGCGAATTATTAAAAAAAAACGCCTCGTCTCATAATGTGTGATCGAAATTGAAAGCCTTTGTTGCTCCGTGTGCACGGCGCGTTCTGGTGGGAAGTGTGAAGGCCCTTTGTGAAGCCAGTGTCTTTTCAATGCCCGTACTTGGACACTAGAGGGAGCAATAGTCCGCGTCCGTAAGAGTTGGCGTCTAGGTTGCGCTGTGAACGTTATAGCCTATAAATCCGCCCCACATCCCCGCAAAACATCTTGACAACATAATTCAGTGGGTGACATAGTGAGGGAAAAAGTAACAGCCCCCATGCTACTGTCTTCTCGAGCAAGCCACTGGATTTCAACCAGATCAGGCGGCAGCCATTTATATATATAGGGTGGATAGATAGATAGATAGGTAGATAGATAGATAGATAGGTAGGTAGGTAGGTAGATAGATAGATAGATATGTGGATAGATAGATAGGTAGGTAGGTAGGTAGGTAGGTAGATAGATAGATAGATAGATAGATAGGTAGGTAGGTAGATATATAGATAGATAGATAGGTAGGTAGGTAGGTAGGTAGGTAGGTAGGTAGGTAGGTAGATAGATAGATAGATAGATAGATAGGCCTAGATGTCCTACATATGTTGACACAAGGCCAAGAAGGAGTGGAAGGTGTGTGCGTGTCCGTTGGTTGATTGGCCTCCAGAGTTACTACAGTAGCAGTAAGTAATAAGTAATCCGTGTGATTTTTTGTGTGATCTAATACACGGCAAATGTCAGGGCGCACGCGTGCTTGAAAAGTCAGGGGGGTGTCGACTCGAGAGCGAAAGAGAGGGGAGGGGTAGTGAAGGGATGGGAAGGGGAGAGGGGGGTTGAGGTGCTCATTTATCTCAGGAACCCCCTCCCTTCTACTCCCATGGTGATTTCCATACATTGAAATGTGCCCGAGCGGGGAGTCACTCAATTCAGCACCCCCTCCCCCAAACACACGCACACACACGCGCACACGCACACGCACGCACACACACACACACACACAGTGAGCTGTGGCGCGTGGGAATCAAGGGGGGCAGAGAGGAGTAGAAAGGAGAGGGGTTGACATTAGCCCCCCCCCCCACCGGACGCGTAGGCCTGCGGTCCTCGAGTTCCGCCGAGGTGGAATCGACCGGACCGCGGGGGGCTTCTAGAGTTACCACCGGATCGGGTTGTTCGGTAGCCCGCCTGTCGCAGCACGCGCGAGCCCCACCGTGGGGTTGGGCGAGGACACCCGGTGACGAGAAGAGGGGGAGGGAGAGAGGGAGGGGGAGGGAGAGAGGGAGGGAGGAAGACGTTGCCCATTTGTCCCAATTAACGCTCTTTATGGGGCGCGTTAGTTTCCAGCGTGCCTCAGGTTACGCCACCCTTTCGCGCGCCGTGATGCCGCCACCTGCGCACAACGCGTGCTCGCACGCACGTGTTTATCTGGAGTCCACGGAGAACGCGGGTGGCACTGATAAAAACCTACCAGTGTTTTGAAGATGTCCATTTTGAATTACGGGGAAGGGTATCTTTGTAACGCAATCGGTTAAACTTCAAACACGGCTTGTGTTTCAATCGTTCTTCAGATACACATCTGATCCTAGGACTTCTCTTCTATTCACCGTGACCGTGGAGAGCGGATTTTTGCAAGTGCATCCGCGTTGTTTCCGTCGAGTTATATTTTAACTTGCTGCCGTCTGTTTCACCGAGTTCTGACTCGGTGAAAAAGTCCGCAGACCAGTAGGCTGCCGGAACAGGCCAAAGCGCGCGTTGTCATTTTAACCACACGCCGGAGTTTGGCCAGAATGACGATTAAAACTCGGCCGACCCGATCGGCACACGGGGACTCGGTAACTACGAGTCGACGGGAAACACTATATCCGTCATCCGTAAACACAAACAGCTGTGTAGACTTGACCGTTAATGCTTAAGAGGGTAAATACACGGCCACGGCAGTCTAGGTTTCGCCCTAGTTACATTAGCTGTGTACACGCACGGAACACACACACACACAGCCATGTTAGAGACTAGTTGCAACTCGCCGAATATTTCACTCGCTGGTCGTGCATTTTCCCCCTTTGACGTTCAACCTCCCTCCCTCTCTCTCTCCTCTCTCTCTCCCTCTCTCCTTCCTCGCTCCCCCCCCCCCTCCTCCCCTCCGCCCGGCCCGCCCACCTGCCTCTCAAACGGCTTATCTTTCTCTGTGACTGTCCCGCGCGTGGCGTGCGTGCGTGCCCCCGGTATTAAGTGGCGTGTGTCCTCCTTCACTCACTTAACGGTGGCGATGTGTAGACACCGGGCGAGACAGTGTGTGTGTGTGTGTGTGTGTGTGCGTGCGTGAGAGAGAGAGAGATTGAGGGAGAGAGAGGGAGAGAGAGGGAGGGAGAGAGAGAGAAAGAGAGAGAGGGGGAGAGAGAGAGAGTCACACTTGGCTACCGATCGCAAAAGCAAAAAAATACAAAATCCTCCCTTCTCTTCTTTCTCGCGCGTACGGCATTGAAACGTCCGCGTTAGGCTGCGCCCTGCTATAGAACCGTGTTGTTACCGTACGGTGTTATTGTTCCGTGTTACCGTGCCGTGTTACCGTGCCGTGTTACCGTTCCGTGTTACCGTGCCGTGTTACCGTGAGGTGATACCGTGCCGTGTTACCGTGCAGTGTTACCGTGCCGTGTTACCGTGCGGTGTTACCGTTCCGTGTTACCGTGCAGTGTTACCGTGCAGTGTTACCGTGCCGTGTCGAACCCGAGGCACATCTGAAAGTTATTAGACGGGTGCTCGCTCGTACACTCACGCTGTGTGGATGTGCACGCTCACCTCAAGAAGTTTCGATTTCACACACACGCGCACGCACACGCACACAGGCGCACACACTTACACACACTTGCACACACACGCCCACACTGTAAGAATAAAGGCAGGGTCGCCTCTGCCCCCTCGTGCCTCTGTATGCTCTGCGCGGAGCTCTCTTTACCGTATACTGTATGTGTGTGTGTATGTCCCGCGACAGTGACCTCGCGCGCCACAGAACCTGTCCGTCCTGTTCGATGCAACCGGATAGGTCTCGCTCTCCGTGTCATTATAACACACGCCCCCCCCCCCCCTCCTGTATACCTACACACTACAGGCTGCGCGTGCACGCGCCGTATAGTCCGCCTTTCTCTCTCCCTCTCCCTCTCTCCCTCTCTCCCTCTCTCCCTCTCTCCCTCTATCCCCTTCGGAACTCGCGCCTGTGTCTTCCACCCCCCCCCCCCCAACACCTCTTTCCCACTCTGTACACACACACACACACACGCGCGCGCACACAGGCATTTTACTTCCATCTATCTGCTTCTGTTCCTCCTCTCCTCTCTCCCTCCTCTCTCTCTCTCCCTCCTCTCTCTCTCCCTCCTCTCTCTCCCCTCCTCTCTCTTCCCTTCTCTCTCTTCCCCCCCCCTGATCTCTGTGTCCATTGGCTTCCCCGGGTCTATTCTTCATGTCCAGCCCCCCTAATGACCGTCCATTGGTGTTGTTATCCCGCTCCCCCCCTCCCTCCCCCCCTCCCTCCTCGCGCGCTCTCGCCCTGCCCACGTCTCGGCGTGTCGCTGTCCGTCGCCTGACGTTCAAGTTCGCGCGGACGTCACGTCCGCACTTGAACTTGCAGCTCAGGGGGGCTTTTGCCATTTTTTCATCTCTCCCCTTTCTCTCTCTCTCTCTCTCTCTCTCTCCCACTCTCTCTCTCTCTCTCTCTTTTTCGCTCTCCTTTTTCAAAAAAGACCATGACGGCGATCCCGCAAACCGTCCGTCGCGCCGCGCCATCTTTGTGTTATTTCTAAAATTTTTCTTTTTTTTTCTTTTGAATGTCAAGCGGCATTGATGAAGAGATTTCCCCGTGCAGGAGCCTCCTTTCCGACCCGGCTCTCCCGATGTGATCCGCGCTGATCGCCGCCAACAACTCCACCATGTCTCGCCGAAAGCAAGGCAAACCCCAGCACTTGAGCAAACGGGATTTCTCGCGTAAGTAGACACTAATAAACCCGACACCCCTCTGCCTTCCCGTCTCGATCCTGACCGGACGCGGGGGGGTGCAATTCAGAAAGAAATAACAACCGGACAAGCAGTTTACCTTATTTTTTTTCGGACGCCGGACGCCGCTCGGACCCGCGTTCAACTGGACTTCTGGGGAGCGTGCGAGGGCAAGTCTTGCGCCGGTCATGTGCGTAAAAAGAAAAGCCGGCCACGCGCTCCTGAAGCGAGCGAGCACAGACGCCAAGTTTGCGCTCGGGCGGTGCGGTTGCCTCTCGTTGTTATCCCCCCCCCCCCCTTGAAACCTGGAGAAGTTTCGCCCCAAGAACTGCATCGCTATGCACTCGCGCGCTGTCTTCCCGCTGCCCCGCGCCGCGTTGGTCAGTTGAGGGGCTCGAGCGTGCGCGCGGAGCTGTTGGGGTTTGCTTTTCCGGAGTCTCGTGTAGAAATTAGCCCCGAGTATTACTATACAGAAATACAGTGTGATAGTCTACACGCAGGCTACTTCCCCTCTTCCTTGGCACTATTTTTGGAATATTCTCAACAAAAACAAAAACAAAAAAACTGGAAGTGGATCCCGATCGGGAAGAGCTCGTGTTTACAAGCTTCGCGTCCGCGTGCAGCAGTCCTCGGCAGCAGCCGGTTAGACTGGAGCGGTGAGACCGATGTAGTTTATGCGTTTTATCCTCGATGTGCCCGTGTAATCGCTCGCACCATTAATGTAGGCCTGCTGTATTTCGCACTTGTTTTCTGGTTGCTTATACCGGAAAGCTTTAGGCACAGTGTAGCCACAATAGACGACCCTGCCAAGAGATCAACGGGACCCCAAACGGCTAGAATATGTTTCCTTCCGTACACAATTTGTGACGAAGCTCATTTTGGATTTAAATAACACCATAAACCAATATTACGCTGCCCGTAGAAACAAGGTAAGACAAAGCTGTGAACCCGTCGATGTGTGTTAACAGTGTTTCGGACGTGAGGGCGAAACGGTCTCGACCTGTGTACATTCGTTTTACGCGCCGAGTTGGTTCGTAGTTGGAGCTTTATCGAGAGTTTCAGTTCGCATGCGACACACGCACTGCAATAGTTACGCATTCCAAGAGGGCAAACGGAAGTGTTTTGGAAACGGCACTTTGCGCAGGCACGCGGACTTGTGGCCACGCCGCGTGCTAATAATCCACCCCCGCGACATTCGTCGACGCTCGAGCGCCAGGCGGGTACATTCGACGGTGTCGGCGACGGTGCCTTCTGTGGGTCGAGTCGCGCGGCGTTATGTCACGGAGTCCGTACCCGTAACCTGCGTGTTCACAGGTTACGGTCGAACCTCGGCGTTCATGCCCCCGTGCCGTCGCTAGGCGGCAGAGCGCGATCAGAAAACGCCTGCCTCGGCGGGAACCCGATCGATTTCACCCGACACCCCCCATCTGCATACTGGAGGATGTGTTCCGAGTGGAGGGAGGATACGCGGCTGTCTGGCCCATCCGTCCCGGCACCATCCGTCCCGGCACCATCTGAAGGCCCAGCATTTTGGGCCAATGGACACATTTGGTGCTCCCTGAAATTTTGACTCGAATTCTGCATATTCAGCACCTAACACCAAGTCCGCTGTGACAGTTCGTATATATCGTA
>JAOEHI010000007.1:644528-651266 GCA_025447815.1 Percopsis transmontana | reverse complement strand
GAGCTACAGAATGTGTGTTATGAGCTACAAAACGTGTTATGAGCTACAGAACGTGTGTTATGAGCTACAGAACGTGTGTTATGAGCTACAGAACGTGTGTTATGAGCTACAGAATGTGTTATGAGCTACAGAACGTGTGTTATGAGCTACAGAACGTGTGTTATGAGCTACAGAACGTGTGTTACATCCCCCTGACGCCCCCTGTGTGTTACCGTCCCCCCAGGTAAGGAGGAGCCCGCCACATACACCTGCACCTCCTGCAAGCAGCCGTACGGCAGCGCCTGGTTCCTGCTGCAGCACGCCCAGCACACGCACGGCTTCCGCATCTACCTGGAGAGCGAGCACGGCAGCCCGCTGACGCCGCGCGTGGGCCGCCCCTCCCCTCTGGGCGGGGGCGCCGACTGCCCCTCGCAGCCCCCGATGCACGGCCTCCACCTGCCGCCCGACGCCAGCCCCTTCAACCTCCTGCGCATCCCGGGCTCGGGCTCGGGAGGGCGGGACAGCGTCGGCGGGGGCGGGGGAGGGAGCCACCATCAGCGCTTCCCCCCCACGCCGCCACTCTTCAGCCCCCCGCCGCGGAACCACCTGGAGCCCCCTCCGCACCACGCCCACCACCCGCACCACCCGCACCACCACCACCTGAGCCCCGAGGAGCTGGCGCTGGCAGCCCACCACCCGAGTGCCTTTGACAGGGTGCTGCGCCTCAACGCTCCCCTGGCCCTGGACCCGCAGCCGCCGGCCATGGACTTCTCGCGGCGGCTGCGGGAGCTGGCGGGCAACAGCAGCGTCCCGGGGGTCTCGCCCCCGCCGTCCCCCGGCCGTCCCAGCCCCATGCAGCGGCTCCTCCAGCCCTTCCAGGCCTCCGGGGGGGGCAAGCCTCCCTACCTCTCCACTCCGCCCCTTCCGCCCGGGACCACGCAGTCACCCTCCTCGGGCTCCCAGAGCGCCATCCCCCCCCCCGCCACCCCGCTGCCCCTGACGGGCGCCGTGCCCCCCCCCTCCTCCTCCTCCTCCTCCGCCTCGGCCCTGAAGACCAAGTCGTGCGAGTTCTGCGGGAAGACCTTCAAGTTCCAGAGCAACCTGATCGTGCACCGCCGCAGCCACACGGGCGAGAAGCCCTACAAGTGCCAGCTGTGCGACCACGCGTGCACGCAGGCCAGCAAGCTGAAGCGCCACATGAAGACGCACACGCACACCAAGGCCGGCTCCTCCGCCTCGCCCGCCTCGCCCGGCGCCGCCGGCAAGTCCGAGGACGGGCTGTCGGCCGCGTCCTCGTCGCCCGAGCCGGGCACCAGCGAGCGGCACCTGGGCAGCGCCAGCAGCGCCCTGAAGTCCGTGGTGGCCAAGCTGAGGGGCGAGAACGCCCGCCTGCTGCGCCAGAACGGAGAGGAGGAGGAGGAAGAGGAGGACGAGGAGGAGGAGGAGGAGGAGGAAGAGGGCGAGGAAGAGGAAGAAGAAGAGGAGGAGGAAGGGGAGGAAGAAGAGGAGGCGGAGGAGGAGGAGCAGCTGCCGAACGGGGAGCAGGAGGGGAGGAGGAGCGACAGCTTCCACTACGGCCTGAGCCTGGAGGCGGGGCGTCACCACGACAACAACAACAACAACAACAACAACAACAACAGCGGCAGCGGCGGCGTGCGGCGACGCCTGGGCGGAGGAGAAGGGGGCGTAGGAGAGGCAGAGGACGGGCCTGTGCCGCGCTCGCTGCCCGAGGTGATGCAGGGCATGGGTCTGGCCGCCAGCATGCAGCACTTCAGCGACGCCCTCAACGCCCACAAGCGGCTCGCCCTGGTGCAGGAGAACCACCTGCACCACCACCACCACCACCTCCGCCACCACCTCGCCCGCCACCGCGGCCGGGGGCCGTGCGACGAGGACCCGGCGCTGGAGCCGGACCGCGCCGAGGAGGGGTGCGTGTCGGCCGTCAACGGGCGCGGGGCGTCGCCCAGCGAGGCAGCCTCGGTCGGCCTCTCCAAGAAGCTGCTGCTGGGCAGCCCGGGGCCCCTCAGCCCCTTCTCCAAGCGCATCAAGCTGGAGAAGGAGTTCGACCTGCCCACGCCCACCATCCCCAACACGGAGAACGTCTACTCCCAGTGGCTGGCGGGCTACGCCGCCTCCCGGCAGCTCAAGGACCCCTTCCTGAGCTTCGGGGACTCGCGACAATCGCCCTTCGCCTCCTCGTCCGAGCACTCCTCGGAGAACGGCAGCCTGCGCTTCTCCACGCCGCCGGGGGACCTGCTGGACGGCGGCGTGTCCGGCCGCAGCGGCACGGGCAGCGGGGGCAGCACGCCGCACCTGGGCGGCGGTGGGCGGCCCGGCTCCAAGGAGAGCCGGCGGAGCGACACGTGCGAGTACTGCGGCAAGGTGTTCAAGAACTGCAGCAACCTGACGGTGCACCGCCGCAGCCACACCGGGGAGCGGCCCTACAAGTGCGAGCTGTGCAACTACGCCTGCGCCCAGAGCTCCAAGCTCACGCGCCACATGAAGACCCACGGCCAGGTGGGCAAGGACGTGTACAAGTGCGAGATCTGCCAGATGCCCTTCAGCGTGTACAGCACGCTGGAGAAGCACATGAAGAAGTGGCACAGCGACCGGCCCCTGAGCACCGAGATAAAGTCGGAGTAGTCGCTGCGCCCGATTGGTGGAACTGTGCTCAGCCACCCCCCCCCCCCCCTCACACGCCGTTTCAACCCCCCAGAGTCTCCCATGTTGATCCCCCCCCCCCCCCCCCAGACACCGCTCTGGTAGAGGCGTGAGGCGAAGTGCTTTGCACCAGCACAGCCCGTTGCCACCGCCCATTTTGAATGCATGACCTGTATCGGGGCAATACTATTGCATTGACGCAAAACTTCAAGCCTTTCTCTTGTGCAATAATTTACATGTCGTGTACTATTTTCTCTTTTGAGTTTTCCCTTTTTCCATTCTTAAGAATTTAGTCAGCATGCATAGTATGTTTTTTGCTAATCAAAAAAAAAGAAAGAAAATAACTCGTCCCTGGTTGAGTAGTTGTTGAGTAAATGTGTTGCTGTTTTCTCTTGTTCCATTTCTTTTCTTTTTATTCCTCAAAAAGAGAAAAGACAAGAAAGGTAGGAGCCATGCTGCATACATTCTGTAACACATATCATGTACAGTTTTGTGTTGTGACATGGAAAACGAACAGTCTCTGACATTGGCCCTCTCCTGACAACCCTGGAAATGCACTTAACCTGATCTTTCTGAAAGATACTGCGTCCACACAGGGTTAGAGAAGAAAGTACACAGTAAATATTGTCTCCATGACTAAATTAAAAGCGGGGGATGTCTTTAAAAGTCCTATCGAGAAAGTTAAGGGTGTGCTGCCAATTCAATTTATGCTATCATTTGGTGAACAAAAAAAAAGAAAAAAAAGAGTGCCTTTGATATCCCAAGACTGCATTGGCCATAATCGTATCTGCTATAAGCTTGGTGTCATGCTAACTAGTGCTAGGGGGTTCAACCAACCAGGAAAAGGTTCTTGCATCAAGCACCTGACTGTTCAAGTGGGCCTGTGACAATTAACTGACAAAGAAAGGTCATTGTTTAGCTACCTATTACATGTTCTATAGTATCTTTTAATATGTGGATTTCATGGCAAGCATGGTACAAGCAGTATTGTGTATATCTGAATTATTTGAAGTTTTGTTTCCAGTACGGAGATACTCTGCGATGACGGTACCCTGTCAAGTACAATCCTGTAACCCGTGGGAGGCTGTGCCGTGTTGCGTTGGCACAAACCTACAACGCTGCTTTGGAAAACGTCAGTGTGCGAAACAATGCACAGTAATATATGAGCTCCGATCGAGGCTGACTATATTATGGGGCATTGAAATATCTACGAGCTAGACAGACAGAAAGCTACAGTACACAGAACATGAAGCTAAATATTAGTCTGATATTAGTCTAATATTGCATTGTGAGTATCAGAATAGGGTGTGTAATCATGAGTGAACTAAAACCACAACTGTAGCTACACTCCAGGGCTATTTCACCATGAGAAGGAGAATTAGAAACGTTTGCTACAACGGTATGCATATGCCAAATGCAAGGCACATTTTTCTTGGTTTGTTTGCTATTCCTTTTGAGTGCAAGAGGACTTTTTGGTTGTTGTTAGTTGCAGACATTCACGTTCAAGATTTTTTTTTATTATAATTTTTTTTTAATAATACAGCACTTGTCACTCTGCCTGAAAACACGTACCAACATCTGTCTTACGTTAATACGGCACTCGATGAAATGTTGGTACCCGGGTCGAGCATAAACATTAGGACGTGATTTATAGGACATGAAGTGCACTGTTTGAATTTCCCCAGTTTACAGGTTTACGCTCAAGGGGAAAACGTTACAAGGCTGTCAGGCACAACGTGGGGTCCTGTTGTTTAAAAGCAGTAGAAGATGAGACAAATAATCTGTCGTCCAGTCAAGTGTGTCCAACATCCTAGCCCTTGGCCTCTTATGCCGTGACCTTTCACCTTCCACCCCTTTGTCTCCGACCCTTCAGAAAGCCAGGCGACGTCCTCGAAGTGAAAAACTCATTCTGCCTGCAAGGTCTATACATTTACACGGGTTTATTTGCCAGTGCCTCTCTTCCTACAGGATTAGGTTTGGTTGTCAAAAAATAACTACAAAAGTTCCGGTCTCACCGTTGACAGGTGTCCACATGTACTGTAGTCGTCACTATCTAAATATAAGAGAGGAGTCTATAGACCTTGCCGGCTAGATTAGAAATTTTGAAATCTGTTGCTCACGCTGCAAAATTCTTTTTTGTACAAATCATCCTTTACGTATAAATATTAAAAATAACCATTTTTTGAAAATAACACTTCACTATCTTTAGGGGAAACTGCATTTAAATTTAGTTGTTTCTCTTTTATTCAGCGTCTTGGTGGGTGTTCAAGACACAAATCACAGTATATATGACATTATAAAAACAACACAAAAAAAATTGTGATGGTTTTGTATTTTATTTTGCCTTGGTTTTCCACAGCTCTTCAGGTTGAAATACAATTTGCATTGGGGAAAGGATTAAGATTATATATGAATATATAATAAAGATCTTAAAATATAGGAAAATGCACACTCATGTCGATTCCTATGCTTAAACACATTTATGGTCTCCTTTTTCTGTATTTCTAGAATTGTATTTGAATTCAATGTTCACTTAGAGTAGGCACTATAGTATTTATATTGAGGCTCGTATTTTTAACTGTTGCTTGTTCTCTCTAAAAGGTATTTACCATACCTTTTTTGGTAGTGGAAAAAAAAATCCCAAGCTGCCACGGTATATTTTTTTAATTTGGCAGGATAATATAGTGCAAAATTATTTGTATGTTTAAAGAAATAAAACGAAAAAAAAAAAAAAAAAAAAACCACGCGAAAAAAAATAAATCAGCAAAATTATGTGGCGTTTGGGGTTCGCCGCGGGACCATAAGATGGCGGGCCGCGATGTTTTCTGTCCACAGAGGTGGTTGTACATATCTTCTTTTGGTTTTTGGTATGGAAGGCCTCCCCCATCCCCCCACCCTGCCCCTCATTCCCTCCGGCTAACATAATCATATGCAGTAACACTAGCTAGCGCGGACGCCAGCCTGTTCGGTCACGCTGGCCCTGGTCTCTCTCACGCCTGACTACATTCCAACGTTTTACAGCGAGAAGAGAACAAGAAAGGTTTTCATATGCAGTACATGGATGGCGAAAACGGCATCAGAATTAATGAATTATATTGTTTAAAATAACACAAAACAATGTTTTGCAGTTTTTTTTTTTTTTTTTTTTTTTTTTTTTTTTTTTTTAATTTCCAAAAATTTTACGGTGCTTTATATTTAGATTGGGTATACTTTCATATGCAAAGCATATTTAAAGATGAGCCGAGGGGGGGTGGTGGCTGCTTGAGTTGGGACCTTTTTCTAAATGGCAATGCGGAATATTTTGTTATCAGCCTTTTCTAATCCTGTTCTGAGAGCTGTTTGTTGTAACTTGAACTTGAAGTTTATCTTTTACTATGGGAGTTAACTATTTATTATTACCTATAAGCTCTGTTCAAAACAGAGTTATGGAATGGATTCTTTTTTTGTTATATTTTTTATTTTATTTCTTTTTTTATGTTGGCCGAAGGCCATTGGACAAAACTAGCTCTTATTTCTGTTGTTTTTGGGGGTCTGTTCAGTTGTACTGGAAAAACCACTGTCTGTGTTTTCTGGCAGATGTCTGCATTATCCTGTTCACACGTCCATTTTGTCCCTTTATCGAAAAACAATTAATAAAAAAAACAAAACAAGAAAGTATAATTCCACGGGTCCTTCCTCTCATTCTTGTGTGCTGCCTTATCTGATGCCTGTGGCAAGACACCAGCCGGCTGCACGTGTGTGTGCGCTTGTGTGTTGTATATGTGTTGTTTAAGTGTCATTCGTTTTATTTTCCTGGTTTTATAATTATTATGACATTAAACTTTAGTTTCCTTCACTTCCAAATCCTTCTAACGGAGGCTTTAGTTTATCTCTCGAGACCAGGGTTCCCCTTTAAGACAATGTGTGTGTGCGCGTGTGTGCGTGTGTGTGTGGGTGTGGGTGTGGCATGTGAACTTGAGTCGCTACGCGGGTGTTGAAGTGCGGCTCCGCTAGCTAGCTAGCCCATGACGGGGCACCTCTTTAATGAGGTCAGCGTCTTGTGCCTGGACACACTGATCTTCTGTTTGTCTCGCACCCTGCTGCGTGCGCGTGTGTGTG
>JAOEHI010000007.1:637028-639528 GCA_025447815.1 Percopsis transmontana | reverse complement strand
CAGTGTTCATACAGTGTTTATACAGTGTTTTTATACAGTGTGCTTTACAGTGTTTATACAGTGTTTTTATACAGTATGCTTTACAGTGTATACTGTGATTGGACTTTACTGTACAGTGTGTATGCAGGCCCTTGTCTTTGTCCTGCAGTGCCACTGCTTGGTGACCCGGTGGGAACCCTGGTGCCTGTAGTTACTACGTGGAACCAGAAGCTCTGTGACGGAGCCATGGAGCTCCCCTCACAGGCCCTCTCTCCCTCACAGGCCCTCCTGCCCTCCCCCCGATGGTTCGCCAAAAAAATGACCACAACGTTCTGAAAAGACAAAGATAAATTCTAAGATGATATTAAATGACTTTTCCCAGTGTGTGTCTGCTGTTGACAACGTCCGGTTCAGATCCATAACAAAATAAGGATGAGTCCAGTATTGCTTATCCCCCCAGCATCTATCTCAAGTGTGAGAACACCTTGACAGGTCCGATGTGCCCGTACGGTTCACCACGGACTGTCTTTAAATACAAGTGACAGAAGACTGTGACAACAAATGACCGTTGAAGACAAATACAGTAAGTTGATTTCCATCAGTGCGTCAGATAACTGACACATCTCACTGACAAAGAAGATTGGCTATAGCAAAGTTGACAGTTAAATAGAAACATCAAACATGCCGTACACTATATGTTAATGAGATGAAATACGACAAACTGTCCCCACTTGATGCTGAAGGGGAAAGTGCGAATAAGTTGGCCTACAGTACATAACGGTGGACTGGGGCCTCATTCCTCTGTGTGTGTGTGTGTGTGTTTGTTTCTGTGCGAGGGTTTGCGTGTGTGTGCATGCGTGCGTGAGTGTGCGTGCGGGCATCTTGCTCAAGGATGCTTACAGGTAGGCCTGACATGGCGGGGATCGAACCCAGGAGCATTTGGCTGAGAGTCGACCGCCCTCACCACTGACCTGTCGTGCCTAAGCTTTCTGTGGTGTTTGCATTGCCTTGCTGGGGTTTATTAGTACATTATAATTCTTTCACTTCTTGTCTTTGGCTTTCTGACATGGATGGCCCCTCCTTCACCCTTACTGTCTTTATTCAGTTCCTCAATTTCTTTCCTTCCGCTTCAGACGCTCTGACATTCCCAAGTCCTCTCTTCCACCCCGTCCCTCTGTAGAGGTGTAATGGCTGCTGAGAAAAGGGACGTACAGGATTGGTCAATGTGCTCTTTTGAGTTGAGTCTGCACAGTAGTGAGGACTTTTGCTGTACACAGATTGACCGTAACACAAACAGGGCTTCTACAGCCCCTGAGGATGTCTGGCTGGTGTCAGGTAGTACAGCGTAAAACATATCTTTCCACCATTTACTCTAGTGGCAGAGGGGGGTACCTGCCTCTGCAAACATACCCCTACAGTGCCTTTAAAATTATGTAAAATGACCTGTGGGGTTCCGCAAGTCTACATACTCCACGCCCTCATTTTCTCATGATTGGACCACTGAAACTTCCTCATGGCAGTTTTTATGGCATAATCCAAAGGTCACTCTGCCGTCTCTATTCCAGCATGCAGGAGCTAGACTACCATTTTATTTCCGTGTAGAGATACATCTCGGTACACCTTATCTACCAGTTGAGCTGTGTTCTACCTCATCAGTAACTTGTAAGTATTAATACAAATAGTTCTATGTAGTAGTGCTGGTGTTGTCCAATCACGAGTAAATATTGTGACATTTAGAAAAGTTGAACCCAACTAATTAGACTCTAGAATTGACCAGGTGGGTCTAGGAAAAGCACAGAACGAGAGAGAGACATCTTGGCTATGTGAGAGACAATTTACCAGTTACAATAAACGTTTACCACAAAGCCGTTTTTGAGATAATTCTGATCACGATTTCCGGAGCGAGTCATTATTTTCTTAAACATTGACATGGGAGTACGGATTTGTACAGGAGATGGACATGGACTTAAGAATTAAGGGTTTCGTCTGTGTCATAAATGTATAGATGTTGTTGTATTGCTGCAGGAGGGGCAAAGTTTACAGTAAAGTTTCAGATGCTACTACAGTATATTAACCACTGGGCTGCGAGGTTAAAGAACAGAATGTAGATTACATTACATTTAAAAGGCTATTTTACGTTAAAGGCCACACAGGAAATGTAAATATATAAAAAACAGAAAAAGCTATGGTGGGTTTTATGTCACATCATATAAAATAATCCATAAAACCATTTGTGAGATTTTTCAAACCAATAAATTGGTCCCAACAGGTCTTGTTATTGGTATTACACTATAACATCTGCCATAGAGAAACAGCGATCCATGTTCAAGTGGTCTTCTAACCTCCTTGGTGTCCTCTTCATTCAGGGGGGCCACGCCCTCATAGAGGACACTTGAGGCAGAGGGTTAAGAGGTGGAAAATGGGACAAAGCATAAGTAAGTCTGTGTAACTGACGGTGTGTAGAGAGCGAGAGTAAGCGCGAGCCAGAGGAACACAGACAGGCGGAATTGCGGATGAAACG
>JAOEHI010000007.1:623416-636928 GCA_025447815.1 Percopsis transmontana | reverse complement strand
TGTTAAATACTAGTACTTACTGTAACCCTACCTGCTGTTAAATACTAGTACTTACTGTAACCCTACTTGCTGTTAAACACTAGTACTCACTGTAACCCTACCTGCTGCTAAATACTAGTACTTACTGTAAGCCTACCTGCTGTTAAATACTAGTACTTACTGTAACCCTACCTGCTGTTAAATACTAGTACTTACTGTAACCCTACTTGCTGTTAAACACTAGTACTCACTGTAACCCTACCTGCTGCTAAATACTAGTACTTACTGTAAGCCTACCTGCTGTTAAATACTAGTACTCACTGTAACCCTACCTGCCCTTAAACACTTTACTGTACAGCCTACTTGCACTCTGGATAAAATCATCCACTAAATATCAATGGAATATTGAATAAATTTTCCTCAACCCTCTCTCATCGTTCTCTCTCTTAATAGGACTATCTGTGCCTCTCCTCAACCCCCCCCCCCTTCCTCCCCCCTTGCATGATGCTTGTTGGGGAGCCAGGGGGCAGAGCAATAATTCAAAGGCGTTGCATATTACAGGCTCTCTGGTCAGCCGAGCACCAACGCATTAGTTTATCTGGAGTGACCCAGCAAACAGCCCGCGCCATGACAAATAGCCTGGGCCTCCCTGCACGCACACACACACACAGTGGGAACCCCCCCCCCAACGAGTGTGCACACCCTAGGAGCAGACGGCTTTAAAGAAAATCTCCAACCAAAAGGAAAATGGGGGGGAGAAAAAAAGCAATGAAAGAGGGCAGGGAGGGAGGGAGTGAAGTTGAAATAAAACAAAAAGAAAGGAATGCACTGCGCGGTCTGCCTTAAGGTAACGGGAGTGATTTTCTGCATTGTTTAATTTTTAATCAGTTTGCCTCCTCCCCGACGCTCCGCGGCTCCTTTTTGCATATTCTATATATAAATATATAATTAATGTCTGAGAGGCACATAAAAGAGAGGGAAAATCTCACAAGACCAGCTGAGAATCATTTGTTGTTGTTCTACAGAACAAATTATTGCCAACGATAAAAACATAAAACAGTAGTTGCTGAGGCCATGTGCTTTTTTCTTTCTTTTTGAACCCTCCATCTCAGCTTTTTTATTTTTACTACTTTAGCACATCACACACTGCCTTGCTCCAAAGGCAAAGCTTTGCTGGTCATTTTGGCGTGTTTTTGGAGTAAATCATCTCCCGTTGGCTGGCAGCTTCACACCGCTGGGAGAGACTGGAAGAGCAGCTAGCAGCCGGGGCTATCGCTATACAGAGCTATCTAGCTAACACTGTACTGGATGCAAAGCTGTACCAGGCCTGTTCTAGGGACCTTATGTCATGAAACCGCCTGTGTCCCGACCCTGCCTGCCTGCCTGTTTGCCTGCCTGCCTGTCTGCCTGCCTGCCTGCCTGCCTGCCTGCCTGCCTGCCTGTCTGCCTGTCTGCCTGTCTGCCTGCCTGCCTGCCTGCCTGCCTGCCTCTCTGCCTGCCTGCCTGCCTGCCTGTCTGCCTCTCTGCCTGTCTTCCTGCCTGCCTGCCTGCAACCTTTTGCCTGTTTCCCAACCCTGATTTAGCCTATTTTCTGTCTACCTGTTAATGACCGTCGCCTGTTAGTCGACTCCGATGCTGCCTGCTGTTTCTGGTCTGTCCCTGCTGAGCTCTGTTTGGCATTTGTGACTTTGGACTGTTTTTGGATTACGAGATTGGATAGTGAACAAAAAGAACTGGACTGTGAGTAAATCCCCCCTTTACTGTAGCTGTTGGTCTGCGTTTGGGTCCTGTGTGCTCTCCTGACAGATGCTTTCTCTACAGACCAGTAGAGAGAAGTTTGCATCTAGTCCCTGGACAGCCACCGGATTTGGCGCTCTCCGGGTAGCAGAAGCCATTTTTGTAGTTCTAATGTAACACCCCCCCGGGGCATAAAACAAATGGAGAAAAAGGGCGGGAATTATCAGTAGCAGAATGCTTCACTTGTACGTTGGCATGCCGAGTACAAATACTTAATACAGAAATTCAAGAACAAAATTAAGCTAAAAAGGGAACGCACAATGTGTTGAAAGCGCTCTACAGAGATCAGCGGAGTTTAGATTAGACCTCTTGTGTGCGGAACGCGATTGAAATTTCTGTCAATTTTGTTGCGCGAATGCAAATACAAGCTGCCAGTTTAGCCAAGATTTCATTCCAAAATAATATATATTTCCAATGGCCAGTGTATATATATAGTAAATGTCCCCAGCAGCAAAAACATTGGCAATAACATGTTTTCCTGTATGTGAGCACTGAACAGACATTCGATAAAAAAGCATATCTGTTTAGATTCATAGCTAAATAAATACGAAACTTCACATTTTAATGCCAGTTAGCCAGCAACCGACCATTTTCATAGTTTGTGCAATCATCACATTCGCCTGCCATGGTCAAGAAAAATAAACGCATTTTTATCTGAGGAATATCTGCGTCCACTTTATGAACCTCTCCATATTTGATGATTCATAATGGAGGAAGTGGTCATCTGACCCAGTTCTGTAGGCCCAGCTAGCCTACTACAGCTATCAAATGCTGACATCCGTCAGCACAAAACATTTTGAAGCAGAGAAAAAACTTTTATGGCCCAATTTTCTCTCCCCCCACCCCCCCCTTGGCCGACCCAGAGCATCTGGCGGCAAAATGTCCGCCTGGGCTTCACCTAAAAAACAGCCCTGGTGATGTTCCTTCTTTTCTTTCTTTCTTTATATATTTCATGTGCACTTCGCTTGGCATTCCCCCCCCCGCTCTCGGTGCTCTTTGAACTGCTGGAGTAGCGAGGCTCAGGGTGTTAGCAGGGAATTTGTCCGGCTTTGACAGGGCCGAGCCGCTTTTTCCTCCGTGTGCTTTGAAGAGGGGCCGCTTATCGACGCGCAGGCTAAGCGCTAGCACCGCTGGGAGGCTAGCTTGCATCGCTAACGGGTCGAGCGCACTCACACACTCACACACACACACACCTTGTAGTGAAGTCAGTCAAAGAACAATCAACCGCATGTGGGTATGTGCACGCACGCGTATGTGCACGCACGCGTATGTGCACGCACGCGTATGTGCACGCACGCGTATGTGCACGCACGCGTATGTGCACGCTGAAACACAAATCAAGACACTTGGACATTTGCCGGGAAGATGCAGTGACATTTCATGTGAGCAAAGAGATAATGGAGATACAGGGGCACACACACACACACACACACACACACACACACACACACACACACACACACACACACACACACACACACACACACACAGTAACCTTTTAACATACAAGGCAGGCAAACATGGAAATGCTTGCAAGGGGAAGATCAATAGAGCTTTGTGGGCCTTTGGTGTGGAAGAGGTGTGAGGTGTGGATGAACGAGATCCTGATCTCCCCGGACATGACCACTGCTTGGATCTGCAACATGTCTTCAAATAGGTCCAGCAATAAGCTTTCAGTCAGATCCATTCACCTAATCCACTCCAAAACACTGTTCTGAAGGCCTCATTATTATATTTGGTTAGTTTGTCTGACTCATGGTCATTCAATTTGAACAAAATGATAACATTGGTCCTGAGTTTTGGTCCTGTTTAGCTAAATACAATCTTATTGTTCTAAAGAACTTCATAGGGTTCTGTGTATTTTCAGGGGGCAGGGTAATCTAGTGGTCTAGGCGTTCGACTCCCAGTCAGAAGGTGGTGGGTTCGATCCCCAGAGTAACTGTAATTGTAAGTCACTTTTGATAAAAGCGTCTGCTAATTTACCAAAACATTAAACACAGTCTCTGTTTCTTTCCTTTCTATGCATTACAGATTGCTACTAAGGTTTTATTCAAATAAATGTTAAATGTTAAATGTTGCACTTGAGTGCATGCAACATTTTCTATATCAATAGATGGTATTAATCAGCCCACTTATGTTCAAGGAAGACTTTTCATTTGCAGTGGTAGTTTTTATCATTGTGTTGACAAAACGACCTTCCTCCCCTTGACAAAGGGCTCGGGTGCACGTGCATGAATCTGTAGAATCCGTAGAATGTGGGCTTCAATTCAAATCAAATAGAAATAATACTTCTTGTTGAGGGGCACATAATGTGAATGTTAGCATCCCAATCTTTTTGAAGGACCACATCAGCGTTTGTCTCTTGTGAAACCAAAACACCCCTCCTGTGGCCTTCTGGCGGAGAAAGGTTCGTCATACCTTCCCCACGCGGTCCTAGCTAACCACCCACCACGTCACAGGGCCCTGGCTATGAAATGCTAATAACGGAATGGGTTAGACTATCGCCTCAAAGGAGATTAGTGTCCAAGGCTAAAGTCTGGAGAAAGGCCAGCGACGTTGGATAAAGACTGTGGGAAAAGGCAAGGTAACTTAAAGGCGGATTTCAGGGAATGATAAAAATTGCCGGGGATTGTTGAAATGAAAACGACTAAACTAAGTTTGTCACCGTACGGGAATTTGGGACAGATAAGCTCCAGGATTGCAGACACCTGTCTTTCAGTCTTTAGAAATGTTGTTTTCTTGTTAATGATCGCTTTTAAAACTGTGTTACTTTCGGATAATAAACTAACTTCTCGTACGTTTGTTATCCTTTCCAATGCACACTGTGAGATGCCAAATTGCAGCCAAATCTGACTATCAGAGGTGGAAAACTGCAAATGAGGAAAAGCTATACACATACACATACACAAGGGGATAGATAGAGTGAACAGAATGCCTATAGATCTCATACACCTGCTATTTCTCACTCCAATCATGTTACAACCTCCCCCCCGCGGTTTCAAAACTGACCTCACTCATTAAAGCTGATTAAAACTTTCCAGCGAGCGCTGTTTTGCCCATAGAAGACGATAACCTCTACATTGCCGCTACATAAAAGAATAATAGCTGACTACAAAAGGAGGGTTGGACAAAGAAAAAGGAAAAAGGAAAAAAAAACCTTTGCCAGGGCCCAGTCAAGCCCCAATTGGAACATTTTAGGAAATTAATGAAATTTTAGATCAAATGAATTATGAATTAAGGAGGGGGAGAGGGGGAGAGAGAGAGAGAGAGAGGGGGGGGGGATGAATTATTAATAAGAAAAAAGTACAGTGGTGCTATCAAACTGTAGGAACATGTTACGCTCTGCCTGCTCGAGCACAACGGGTCGGGGCCGAGCCGTGCGGATAGGGAGCGAAAACAAAGCTTCCCGCTCGGCTCGGCTTTTGAAGATAATCGTTGTGGCTCCCGCTCGAACGGGAGAGGGAGGGGGGGTCAGGTCCAGGATCCTGCTGGGAGGGACGTTGTTGTTCTGTTTTGTTTCGGCTGCGTCGAGGAGGCGGCGGCGGCGGGAGTTGTGACGCGTGGGAAACGTAGCGCACAGCAAACCTCTCCCTTCCCCCCCCCACCGAGCTCAACATGTAATTGGATAGAAAAAGGTTCTCCGCACCGCTCCGGGAGTACGCGGCACGCTTGGCAGGACTCAGCCGGAACGTGAAGCCACACGCCATGTTTTGCCCGCGTGCTCCCCCCTACCCCCCACCCCCCACCCCCCACTGCTAGAAAAGCAAATGAAACAGCGTTTCCGGTGAGCCGCAGCATGGAGCCCCTTACAGCCGAGGTGTGGTGATGTCACCTCTGTTTCTGCCCTTCACGTGCACGCACACACACACTGCATGGCGCGCACGCGCACACACACACACACACACACACACTGCATGGCACGGACACAGCCGTGGGTGTCAAGGGGATCGTTAGCACCGAGATGAGAACCCCTCTGCCTTTCGGCGCCAGGGGTCAAAGGTTGCGACCCTGAGTAAACAATACACGCTCCGGTCGAACGCTGGTCTCATACTGGGCGGCCGGGCCAACCCCTTTCACTTCTACTCACCTCCCCGAGGGTGGGGGAATTGAATTCCCACAAACCCTCTCAGACACTGCTGACACAGGTCTATTCCAGTGGCTGTTTCTTTGGAGTGAGCAGGTGTTAATGTGAGGGGTTGCGGTGAGGTTAATGGTGAGGTCATGGCTAAGGCAAGGCTACGATAAGCAGCGTTCTAGCAAGGGCTACGGGTTAAGGAAGTATTCCGTTTAAATGATCGAGTGTGTGTGTGTCTTGTCGTAACGCCCAGACAATAATACACTACAGGTAGGAAAAGGATCTAAAGGGAGTAGGCTATCATTATAAATAACCCAACCATTTGTAAAACAATCAATATGAGAATACAATTAAATAGACTAAATAACTAAATAAAAATGCAGCGTCAATAAACCTACATACTCTGTGAGAAGGGTGTGTCTTTGGTTAAGCGCCCAACTTTCATTCCTATGTTACTGAGAACACAGACACACCATACTGTGGCTACAGCCCGCTTCAAGTGAATTGAAATGATTGTTTTCTATTGTATTGTATCAAGAGTGGAGGAGTGTTTAATTAAATGAAACTCCAGGAACATCACCCCCTACAGGCTGAACACGGGCTATTGCAATTGCTGTATCTGATTAGCTCTGGTGAACTGATGCAAAGTGATGTTGTTTGCTATGGCAGGTGACGTCCCCTCGGCCTTTTCGCACAATAACCTTTGTTCAGCCAGTAGAGGGGGCTGTTCCTGAGGTTTGATTTCAGTGTTTGGTTACTCTGAAACAACTCACAGAAGAACTAGCATAGTTCTATTCCTCGCATTGAGAGTTATTATTCTCACAGCTAATAAAAATGTGAACATATCAAGGTAACAGCCTTGTCCAGCCGTGATCTTCTGTTTAGAGTCTGTCATCTGGATACAAACCTAATCAAGCCACTACTCTCCTGTCGTGTTAAAGCTGTCACACTTCTCGTATAAATTTGTAATTGATGAGGAGCTCTGGCACTGGGCCTGAATGTTTACTTCCACAATGGATCCCCTTACGTTGGTTTTCCTTTCCACACCTTGACTTAACATGGATCTGGGAGAGCTTTCAGGTTACAAGGAAGCTAGGAATAGCTTCTAGGCCAGTCACTTAAAATCTATAGCGGGTTGGGATTGAGGAATAGATATTCAGAAGCCATTAAGAGGGCAGGGTCTTAAGCACTTACCTTCGCTATCTTATAGCTCATCTTACCTGCTCTTCCCCTTCCAAATTCTTCCTGAGGTACTCAGTGCTGGCCAGAGGCATTTCGGTAAAGGGAGAGAGGGGGGTGAAGAATATAAAACAGCGGGTAGAATGGTGGCAAACAGCCTTTTTTACGCTAGGTCAAAGCCCCTCAAAGCTATCGTGTAATTCCGTTCAGTTTGAGCTGAACCCCTCAGCCTGCACTTCACGTTTTCCAGCCGAGCGTGTTGGCGAGCGTTAGTCGACGCAGTGGTTTGTATGCAGTAGTACGGATGTTTTCGGAAAGACGGCGGATATCTCTTCCCTTCCCATAGCTAAAGGGCTCACACGGCCAAGAAAAAAAAAGAACTGGGTTAACGGTAGATAATCGGACATGGAGTGCAAGTTGTCCTCACAATTGCATTTTTCGCTGTGCACTCACAGCTTGTTATCGTATGCCTTTCAATAATTAACGTGCCTCTCCCTGGTTTCTCTGATACATGCCAAGCTTTGATATAAGGTTACTGTGCATGTGGTCCTCTGCTCAAGGGTGGGGGGGGGTTTCTCCGACAGAACAGCGTTTCATGTCTCTGTTGCTGCTATGTTAAACGCCCCACTCAGCTAACTCTCCACTTTGGCCCAGAGAGACCCAAGGTTACATTGCCATTGTTTTAAGCCAGCTGATCTATCCAGTTTAGACAGGATGATTGGTTAAGATGAGGAAATATGTCTCTAAATGAAACGGCTTGTTGAAGCCAGGCTGCGTAAAATCTCTTCGGAAATTCTAAGCGAACACTCGCTGCTCCGTGCAACCTTGCGAAAATATCATTCTGCAACAGTGAGTAATTTTAACAAATCAAACCAAATGTACAATTTGTGTAAATGTGGTCGCTTTTTATCCAAAGCAACTGACATTCAGTACAACTGCAGGTGTTGTTGGGCAGGTAGGGGGAAGGCATCGGGCTTAAGGATGCTTACAGGTAGACCGGGCATGTCGGGGATCGAACCTGGGACCATTCAGCTGGGAGTCCACTGCCCTAACCTCCCATAAAGAGCACAGGCAAGTTTCATTCAAACCTTGTCTTATGGTACAAATGCAATTTATTAGGACATATAGATTTATGCTATTTAACAATTTATTTTTGGCTGAATAATTAATGGCTAGTTCGGGGGGGCTTCTATTCATCATACTTGTATGGGGGCATCGAAACACCGTCTTTATTCCCCTGAATAGTCCAGCAGCAGACATGACGTTTTAACAACAATAACATGATGGTAAAGTACCCGTAATAGGGTCAAGCAATATCTGAGAACAACTCTTATTATTCACATTAGTGAAAATGAAATGAAAAAGAAAGAAAGTGTACAACAATTGAAAGACAAAGAATAGGTGGAGCTGGCGAGGAGGTGGGGGGTGTTCTGGTGCGAACACAGCAAGCAGAATAGTATTGGAGGGGGGACTATTTAAAAGAACCTCCTTCATCTAAAGGGCCAATGAGGTTGGTGCTGGTGAGCTGTGACCCGCCTGAACCAACGCTTAAAAGAAAATCCACGGGACAAGGATTTGGTCACCAGAAGTCACCAGCAGGTCAAAAGGACATTTGTCTATTGCCTTATCAGAACACATCAGTAACAGTTATCGGTGCCAGAGACGGTGCGATTAAAACATTTGGTTTGGGCCATCGTACGTTTTAAACCTACCTATGTTCTATGTGGCCTAAAAACCACTGGATCGGAGGAGAAACAGGCTTCTCTTAGCGGGTAAGGTCCCCAGAAGACAGAGATGTTCTGGCACACAAACATGTATTTTCCACAGTAGGAAGTTAGCAACGCTGGCCCCTCGCTGTTCTGACATATGCATATGCCTCCCCCCCCCCCCCCCACACACACACACACACACATGCACGGGGATCTGTCAGTCACGTCCAGGGGGCACAGCTCGATCCGGGCATGGGGTGAATTAGCCCCCTGCTGTGCCCCCTTTCCTGCGCCCTCCCTTCATTTTTCCACCCAATCAGGCCTTAACCGAGAGGCCTCTTTTCCCTTTAGACCTAATCACAGATTCTCTCTAAATAATAGTGTTTATGTGAGATGGGCGAGTAACGGGGGCAGTCGTGCCGCGGCTGTTATTTGGACGGAGACAAAACCTCCTCTTGGAGAAGGATAAACATATGAGGGAAATATGTGCAAGCTTCTGCTGCCCATGTTGCTAAGGCAGCGACAATTCTGTTGATGATTTTGGATCAAGTAGATTAAGTTACCGCACACAACAACAGTTACAGTCAACAGACTACGGCTCACATCACCATGAAGAAACCATATTCTGCTAAAAAAACACGTCACCATTTGGTCTGAATGCACATTATTTGACCAAGCACACACACACACACACACATGCAGTTTGTGTGTTCTGGCCCCCTTGTGGCCAGAAATTACTCTCTAACACTTTAATTCACTACAGCCTCAAGTCCCTCTTCCTGTTTGCTTTCCGTTAAAACTCTGGGGCAGATTTGGACAGCGTTGCAACAGTCGCGAAGACAGCAGATGAAGGGATCCATCCCATGACTGGCATGAGAATGAAACATCAAAAAGGATGATACATACGTAAAGGTATGTGCTGAGAACCTGAAAGGACATTTTGTCTTAGCTGCTACCCTTCGAGTTGGAGAATGCATTCAAGCCATGTCTCCGCGGTGGGGATTATGTCGGTCAGCCTTTGTGTGAGGAAGGGGTTTAGGGGTTCACACCAGATTACGGACCGGAGTATTAAATTAGCGGTCTTGAAGGAAATCCCTCAGACTCAGCTCTGTTTATCCCTGTGTAGGCAAACACAAGTTCAACTTAATCGCATATAACTGTTTGTTCAGACTCTTGGACCAGTTAAAGTGTGCTAAATGATGTGTCCCCAATCCTGCCACCCTCCAAGTGTTAAGAAAATAATGAAAATAATGGCAGAACTATGAATAAACGACTAAAGATAAAACCTTCACGCAGAATTCATTGATGTATTAAGATGTCTTATGTATTGCATGTGTGCGTATTTTGTGTCTATGTATCGTAATTTATGCAGCAAAAAGGATTGGCCTTCATGGACAATTAAAGGTACGCCCCTCTCTACTCCTCCCCCCAACAGCTCTCAAAGGCTCGGCGCCTTCTTTACCACTCCCCCTCGCAGCCACATGAGCAGTTCGGCCTCAAAACGCGAGCAGGGAGCTGGGAAAGAGAATGAGCTGTTCTTGGCATTTGCTTGATTGAGGAGTGCACCGTTAACGTTTTAGGGAACAGAGAAGAATACGCCGATGTGAAACACTCCCATAATTCCGCTGTCGGGACACGTGTCACATTTGCACCTCGCTCGCTGCATGTGGCGTTGGCGGTGCGCTACACATGCACCTTCCCCTGTTTACGTGGAGGGCTTGTGTGCAAAGGCCCTATTAGTGCCCCTGCATTCATATCCTAGTTTTCCTTTAATGTACGGTCTGCCGCCTCATGGCCGACCACAAAGCAGCCTCCAAGAAATCTCTAAAATAAACAGAGGGATCTGTTCTCCCTTTGAGCCCGACCAAACAGCCATATGTGTCCCCGCAAAACACCCCACCAAAAAAAGTGAAAGAAAGATCCTTTGCGTTTCTTCAACATGTGCTGTTTAAGAAATGAGGTTCAGACCGCCTTTTTATATACCTTCGCTTTTTTTTAAAGAACGCATCCGTTGGCCAAATCAGAGGGCGAGTGCTCGCAAAACCCAAACATTGCACCGCATAATGACAGCCAGGGCTTCTGGCAAAGAGACCACAGACGTAAAATCATGTGGAGAGAGAGGGAGAGAGAGGGAGAGAGAGGGAGGGAGAGAGAGGGAGGGAGGGAGAGAGAGGAAAGCAATGGGAATGACCAGGGCTTAATTATGGGTTTTCTTCGAGGCTATAGATGTTTTTTATGTGTGCACGGACCTCTGATCAAAGACCCCACAGTGGGATCGTTGCAAACAGAGTTTACTTCATAACTCAGAGCCTGAGAACTTGTGTGATTGTCCCTTATTTGGCAACGTATGATTCATTCATGCAATGCTAGTGGGAGAAAAATAATCTTATTTAGGACGCATTGACAGTAAGCGGTAAACCCCTGCTTTTGGTTCCAGGTTTTATTGTAGATTTGTATCATTCCACAGGGTTGTACATGGTTGGTGGTCTAAGTCATTTGTGTTGTCTCACCGGAGGCGTCTTACTGTAACACTTTATATGGTGGAAACGTACTGTACACATCAATCACACTTCTATAATGATTCTACTGATACTCAATATACAGCATGATGAAAAGTATACAGTGCTTCACAGCAACAACAATCAAGTGGCCTAAATCCCCCCCTGTGATAAATGTAGTCATTACTGGCTCTGGAGGTCAGCCACAGGATTTTAAGAGAGATTTAACAGACGTGTGTGTCTGTTATGGGGTTTTCTGGTTAGGCATGACATGTTTTGCAGTTGTCCTGGTGTTTTTATTTTTATGTTTTTACTATTCATCTGTATACCAGTAGAGCCACTGCTATTATTGTAATCTCTGCATAAATATCCGCACGCAGCACTCCTCTGCCACGGACATCTATATTATGCAAATGGGGCCCATCAAGTCTAAATGAAGAGAACCTTCGGCGTGCCTTCTGTTCCGGGTTCACTAAACAAGCGCACGGCTCCTTGAGTGGCGGACCAAGGACAGATTGCGCCAAAACCAATTATTGTGCCTTTGTTTCAGCTGTTGTTAAGTCCCCCAGATCTGCCTGCAGCCATCGGCCTGTTTTGATGTCTTTTGAGCCGGGGGGGGGGGGCGGGCATGAGTCTCAGCCATCGCCACAAAAGCGCCAGGCGGGCACAGGGGCCCGAGCCCCCTGCCCAGATGGCACGGCGCCACGGCGACCTTGTCGGCACCTGCTCCCCAGGCGCTTTGTCCGGGCATCGCCGCCGGAAGCAGAGACAGGACACATCACGCCACCCCATCGCCATGGCAGCTAATGAGCCCCGTGCCCGCTTAATTAAGGCGACTGGCTTAATGCAAGTGAGGGGAGAGGAGGGGGGGGGGGGGGGAAAACACAGCATATGCTGGACTGCCACCAAAACAACAGAAATAAATAATTAGCCGGCAAAGAGTGGAGTGATCGCTGGAGCCAAAATATCATTAAAATTTGAAATGTAAATCTCCTTATCGCCGTCCCAGTGTCATGAATTAGCAGTACAGCTCAACACATTAAGTCGCGATGGAAAATATTCAATTAATAAGCGAACGGGCGGCGATGAACTCTTGATTATTTCAGGCTGTGGTCCAAGTTTACCTTATCGGGGCGTGTCACCTTGAACGAGGCCTCGATGCTCTGCTGAATAGCCTCCACCCAACCTGCTCTATCTGCATATCCACTTGTTCTCTCTCCGAAGAGGGCCTCTCTGCTGAGAGAGGGGCTGTCCGTGTTTATGCCCGATTAGCCAGAGCACCTCCGCACTCGCTTTTACTCCGGGAAGAAAAAGAATAATCCATAAATCATTTAGATTTTATTAAACTCAAATTAGAGCCGCTAGCGTGTGAAGAGATGATTCGCTTTTAAAGCGTTACCATCACGGACCTCGCTCCCACCCCCCTCCTTGGCCATGAAACACACACACACACACACACACACACACACGAAGTCACACACACACACACACAAAAAGGCACACACACACACACACACACACCAAGGCACACACACACACACACACACACACACACACACACACACACACACACGCACACACACACACACACACGTAGGCACGCACACACACACCTCTGCCCTTGTTATGCGGGACGAAAAGGCCCCCCTCTCCAAATAGCGGTAAACCTCCCAGCTAGCATTAGCTCCCAGCTAGCATTAGCTCCCAGCTAGCATTAGCTCAGACCCAGCGATGGATTTATAGGTTGGGAGAGGGGGGGGAGAAACTCCGGCGTCCCCGCGGCGATGACTGGGGGACAGGGTTAGGGAGATGAGAGGGAGAGGGGGTCCGGGGGGTACGGGGGAGCACGGAGCAGCCGAGGAGGAGGAGGAGGAGGAGGAGGAGGAGGAGAAGGAGGTGGGGGGGAGGGCTAATGTGAAAACTTGTTTCCCTGCTCGGCGCCGCGCCCATCATTTATTCAGCAGTGCGGGACAGGGCACTCGCCCATTTGCTTGATACTCAATTATACATTAGCGTACATCACTTGGCAATCTGTTCATATCAGTTTAATTGGATTTTAATATTGCCTCTGATCTTGTTGTCCAATTAACGACGGCTGGCTGGCAATAAAGCAGAACCACACACTTTGTGACACCTTTTGATCCCAACCATATGGAGCACTTCCATTGATTACATGCCCCCCCCCCCGGCGCCGCGGGGCGCGCCCGGGGGGGGGGGGGGGGGGGGGGGGGGGGGGGGGGGGGGGGGGGGGGGGGGGGGGGGGGGGGGGGGGGGG
>JAOEHI010000007.1:462258-481988 GCA_025447815.1 Percopsis transmontana | reverse complement strand
CTCCATGTAATAGCACCATGTAATTGTAAGTCGCTTTGGATAAAAGCGTCTGCTAAATGCCAAATTGTAATTGTAACCTCAGAAAGAGGGCTAGCACCATTCTGGCTAGGCTTACCCTGCAATCCAACCAGTGGGGGTGTAGTTAAATACTGCAAATACATGCAAGTAACAAACATCAAACTACCCTCAACCCATGCAGATTTTGTTAAACTAATAGCTTGTCATATTGTATCCTTAGCTGTTCTCGTGAGTATGGTGTGCGTGTAGTTTCATATTCAAGGGCCAAACATTGTGTATTTTTTATTTTTTAATGGGGATAAGAAACTATGTTCACCACTACCACACTACTTGTCTATGACTGATGCTTAAGAATTCACAATAAATTGCAGCCTATACATTTGACATGACAAATATAAATGCAAAACATCACGAGTAAAACAAAGACTCACTATTGCCAACACCATAAACAATCTCTGAACACACCAGGCAATAAAGATTGTTATGTATCTTTATTTAACCGTGGTACTATGAAGGCCTTTCTGTTCCGTTGAACCTGGAGCTGTAAATAAAGAAAGGACAAACACATGGATTAGTGATTAAATAGCTTTAGTTTAAGACTGAGAAAAAAACCCTGTACACAAAGCAAAATCTGTCTTATTAGGGTACTGATTTCCAACAATATAATTTGGCTGGAAGAAAATCATTGTAATATCAGTCTCATAATAATGTTGGATACATTTAAGTTGGGATGATACTAGTTTTGTGTGACTACATTGAATGTGCTAATGGGGTATATAGGACAAAAAGGTAGAAACCAAACCACTGATCAAGTCATCAGAGGACTACTAAAAACAATTGAGGTTGGGGTCTTCTCTAAACCCTCTGATACAAAATATTTACCCTAGTTCCCTCCAGTATGTGTGGGTCCTTCTGAAGTGCATTGTTGAGGCCTTCCTCTGTTGAGTATCCTACCCAGCAGAAGCCTTTGTGAAAGCCTGTCTCCTTGTCCTGGCATAACAAAACACAAGTCAGTCATCTGCAGACAGTGAGTTATATCAAGGATGGTATAGTATCCCCATAACCTTGGTCATATTCACGAGTGGACTTGAACCCTTCTGAGACTATAACAACTTACAAAAGGGAGCAAACATTTCTTCACTTGGCCGAACTGTCCAAAATACTCCTTCATCTCCTCTGTAAATTAAAAAAAGTTCAAATGGTGATGAAAAGACCAATGACTAGACAACTGTCCAGTCATTGACTAAAAGGATGCCTTGCTAGCGTGCTTGTTTGACTAGAACACAGCAAAATAAAATGCAATTAAGTTACAATTCTGAGTTTTATCGGTCAATAACTGGGATGATGCTTAGCATAAATATTCAACTTACTGCTTGCAATAGTCCATGGTATTTTAGACACAAAAACCTCAAAAACCTTCTTGGACGACGCAGCCATGTTCTCTCCTTGACACGCTGGTAACCTCTGACAATATCACGTGACTTCGAACGTGGTGACGTCTACACTGACAAAATATTTTCTAATGATTATTAACAAATAATGTTGGTAGTTTATAGCATGTAAATACATTATTAATATTCTTGGTTTAAAATAAATAAACTAGAATTCAGTATAGACCCGCTTTCCTCTGTTTTTTCCCCCGAGTTGAAAGGTCACGTCAGCTGTGGCCAAGATGGCGGCCTCTATGGTTGAGCATGGAGAAGACGCTTTTAGGAAAATATATAAGTTTTACAAACGGCGACATCCTCCCCCTGATTTTAGCGATGTTATTGATTTTTCGAAAGGGCCACTGAGTGAGAAGGTGAGCGTATATATTAAGTTATGGCAAAAGAAAAACAGCTTGGTGTGATAAGTGCCTGGCCAGGATTAAATACTAGATGCCACACACTTGATCCACGACTGGTTATGGAAAGCCCATAACCGTTATTACATAAGGTCTCCTTTTTTTTTACTTTTCCCCCATAAAGTGTCACAATTAATTCTTTCTCCAAAAAAATTACGAACAATATTTTTCAGTTATCTCTTTTTTTTTAACTTCAAGACCTATGCAATGAACCATTTTTTCATGGTGCACTGCATTCTTGTTTTTAGCATATACTCCAGATAGGTACCACCTGTTAGCTCTGACGAGTGACCAAAATGTGTTGTTGATGTATGTTTGTGTGGAACTTGATAGATGGTTTCAGCTAGATTGGACACTGCTACAGTGAGCGACTGTGAAGCTAGGAGTGTGGGACTACAGCCTGCCAGTGACTGGAAAGCTTTTAGCCTTCTGGGTTATCCAGGTAAAATAATTCGCTTTTGGCTTAAAAAAATGAATACTTCTATAAATTCTATTGAGATTGGGTGCTGACATAGAATACAACATATACAAAACACATTGTGGAGAAACAAAAATCCTTTTTATATGCAAAGTGTGGTGGTTTACAAACAACATTACTTAATTATTTATCAAAGCAATATTCAATTTGCCAGTGAACAGGTGGTCTCTTCATTAATCAGGGATGTGTGTGCGCTCTGTCCTGTAGGATTCATTTTCATCACCAACCCATTCCTCCAGGGCTCCCAGCCTTTCTGGGTCAGGCAGTGTCTGAAGACTTACCCTCAAAAACCCAATGTGTGCAACCTGGACATGCACATGTCCCCTACTGAGACAGGTGACATCTGGGGCAAGAGTGCTGATATCCTCAGGTATAGGATGCACCTTGCTATCCCCCCCATCTCTCTGACCAGTCTGACTTAGCTTTGACTTTTATTAAATAATGTATTTCAGCGCAAACAGACATCATTTGGTGATTTTACATCTTTTGAATACCTTTCTACCGTGTTGAAATGTTATCCTCGAGTTCTGCTATTTACAGGCCACCAAAATATTCTCCCAACTTCTCTCTTGACTCTTGTCTAATATTTCCACTGACATTGACAGTCTAGGTATAACCGATGACTTTGTTATTCATATTGATGATTCTTATGACAATGGTGCTAAAGAACTCTGCTATTTTGGTAGACTCGAACTGTCTCAGCATGTGAAAGGGCCCACCAATTGTGGCACACTTTTGATTATCACAAAGGGTTTCAATATCTCTGGTTCTGTGATTGATCCTTCCTTATCTGACCATTTCTGTGTTTTTTTGTGTCCTTTATTCTTGACATCCATATCAACTCAAATATTGTTAAAAAAAACTGTATATAAATGAAAATTCGAGTGCTCAATGCTCTACCTACGAGTTTCTTTAAGAACGTTTTTGACTGCCTGGTGATAGACATAAAAAGCAGAGCCTAGATGCTTAAATATCAATAACAACTACAGGCCGATATCAAATATACCCTAAACTCCAAATTTCTGTTTTCAAACTGTGTGGTTGGTGGGGCCAACATAAATCAGGAGTTTATCTTTAAACTATACTAATATAGTTACAGTACAGGGGGATATTTTATCGCTTACCAACTTATCATCAACATTAGCACAGCACACGCTCTTTTAGTGCAGCCCTCTGTAAACATTTAGTAAAGTTTACCTTTACTCATCGTTGCATACGTGGAGTACGACCACAGTTCTACTAAATGTCTAAACTATACAATACTCGGTTCTCTTACTCAGAAGTTTATAGCTGGTGAAGAAATTCAACTGGTAACCAAAAGCTCATGTCTCCATTCTTCTTAATTGCCCACAGAGTTCCACATGGGAAGAGGCAACCCAAGACACTACTGGAGAAGCTTCGCTGGGTGACTCTGGGCTATCACTATAACTGGGAAACCAAGGTACAGACTACATTTTATGGCCACTGGACAAGGCTCCCAGTTGGTTATGTCTATGCAGAATTTAAGCTCTTTGTGAACAAACTGTTGGCCATTGATAATAGGTGGCGGACCTTGGGCTACATAAGGTTAAGCCCAAGAAACCTAGCATCATGAATTATTCATTTGACCTTTATTTATTTACATGCCAAAAAAGCACTATTTGCCACAACAGTTTACAAATTATAAAGTATGTGCTAGTTTATTGGACTGATACAAGCTCATATGCAAGTTACTGTACACCGTAAAAACATTTGAACTCTTCATTGTAAAAAGGCTTAGTCCAATGTAATTAAGAATACTGCAGAGTTGTACAATGACATCTTAAAATGTTTTGTCTAATGTTCTGTTTCTAGACGTACTCGGCTAATCACTACACGCCTTTCCCAGACGATCTCCACTCACTCTCCGGCCACATCGCAGCAGTCTGCGGTTTCCCTGGCTTCAATGGCGAGGCAGGAATCCTCAATTATTACCGCTCCGATTCTTCCCTTGGAATCCACGTGGACGAATCAGAGCTGGATCACACACGACCACTGCTGTCATTCAGGTGAGAAGAGGACCTTGTTTTAGAATACATTTAACTAAACTCAGTGGTTTCAGTTGGCCCCACCAACCACACAGTTTGAAAACAGCAATTTGGAGTTCAGTTTTGCAATGTGGCATGTGTGTGGGTGTGTGTGTCTTCAGTAGAGCCTAGCGAGCTACATTGTGGCATAGACATTATGGTTATTTAGGCATTTTGAGCTCTCAGCCAATAGCAAAATTCAGCTGCAATAGCCAGTGTTTAAACACTAATTTGCTATACACTGCTATTTGCTTTGAACTTACTTTTGCTATTTGCTATTATTTTCTATTTTCTCCCCACTGGCTGAGAAGTTTTCATTCAAGCTTAATTGCAGGAATTTGTACCCGCAAACATAACTCATGTGCGTCTTTGTTTTGGTCAATGACAGTTTTGGGCAGTCAGCCATTTTCCTCCTGGGTGGCACTCGCAGAGAAGACCCCCCCACTGCCATGTACATGCACAGCGGAGACATCATGGTAATGTCGGGCTCCAGCCGGCTTCTATACCATGCCATGCCGCGGATCGTACCAGCCCCAAAGGATAACCTCTTTGGTCTAGCTTTAGTGACACAAGGCCTCAGCAGAGGCCATGGTCTCATCCAGAACTCCAACTGGGAACCAGGCACCCTGCTGCAAGAAGTGTCTAAGGAGGACTGGGACGTGTGCTCCAGATACATGCAGAGCTCCAGAGTGAATATGACTGTCAGACAGGTGCTGGGGCTGGGTCAGACCTTCCCAGAAGCGCACACTCATAAGCAGACGAATGCAAGTCAAACTGAGGGATACCATACAGACTCGGTGGATGGAGAGAGAGGCTGTCAGAAGAGAAGGAGAAGTGAATCCAGTGATAATTCAGAGGCTTAAAACATCCAAATAAATAGACCCCTAAATGATATTTGTATATGTATATTTGTATTATTGTTATTTTATTAAGAGTAAGAATTATTAAGTATTTAAATCAGGACAGGGTTCTGGTATAATTTGTCTGTTACTGTCATGTTAACTGAAATTTAAGGGGTGAACAGAAATGGAATGCTGTTTGTTTATACAGTATATCACAATGATACAGACCCGTATTAAAGTTCACATGCAACCACACGTGTTTTGAATTGGTTTTACTGCTATTTTATTCTGGTAATAATTCTTGCTAAAATCAGAGTTGGATGCTTTATGTCTGGGTTCTATTGAAGTTTTTGATCCAATGCAAACATGATTGCAATTTGTTTACTTATAATCATATTTAGTGCATGATTTAAGATTCATGTCGTAAACATGAAGTAGGGTAGCTAATTGTTTAGAATTATTTTGCTGATTTGTCCTTAGTTCCGCCCTAATTGATGCAACAAAATTTACCTACAGAATATTGCTACAATTATACGCGATTTTTTTTCAGTAGATGGCGCTCCAGGTTCACATTTAGATTCTGCATAGTCAATCAATTTCAATGACACAAGATGGCAATATTTTTGATGTGGAAGAGTATGATCTACATTCACATATATTACGTTAAGATATCATTAAGATGATAACCAACGATTTGATTTAAAGTACAATTTAAGCGTGTAAACGGATTGACTCACTTTGTACCTTAACTTGTGTCATAATAGGCTACATTAGGAAATAAATTATGCGTTAATAAACTGTGAGATAAAAAGGCATTAAACATGCCATTTTATGTTGACGAAAACAGGCTAAACAACCCAGATTTGTTATTGTAAGCATTTATATTTTTAGTTGATTGACAGACTAGGTTCGGCCCCCTAGTGTGATGTCATGACAATGTATGTAAATGGCCTGCTGTGCCCCGACCAGACAGAACAAGATCCCGCCAGCCTAATCCTGAACGAGGTTGCTTTGCTCACTTCTAAAATCTCACCCATGTGTAACAATAAATTCCTGCGCCCAAACAAAAGAAACTCAACAGCATTAGCTGATAGTGGATAACTTTCATTAAAGTTAGTTGTATTACTTTGAAGCTAAAGCGCGTGTTACTGTCACAGGTAGACACACATACACGATTAGATAAATCGTGTATGTATCCCAAATAAGAGTTTACTAGGCTCATTCCATTATTTACTGGCCAGCCAAATAACTGACCACCAACAACAATCCAATGCAATGTTGACCTCACAGAATACTGTTTCACTTTCTTGAGTATGCAGATCTTACATCTTAAGTTATTATATTTTTCCAGCTTTGTAGTGACCCAAATGAAAACACCACCATGCTTTTATATAAAAATCGCCACATATTCAATCAACTGCTAACCTGAACACGAAACAGAGGTCATTCAAAGAGAATTACATTCTTGGGAAGTAGGCTGACCTGCTTTTGATTGTGAATGTATTTGTTTTTCTTATGTAATAGAACAATCTCGGAATGGACACCTACTTATATATATATATATATAGATAATAAATAACTTGTACATAAAGGAGGTATGTGCATGAAACTGTATGCAGTAACATATTTCCATTTCTAGAAAGTTTGACATTGACATGCCAATATGCACATTTCAAAACAAAAGATAATTAAATTATATTGATCTTTAAACAATTGCATGTTAGTGATCCACTAAGAGATAGCTGCATCAAGGACAGAGTACAAGCAATTGCAGGCATAAGACATATATTTGCTTATCACTGAATTCAACGAATCTAACATACATACAAATTAGACAGTGTTGCTGGGTAAAGTATCAAACGCCCTTTGCAATCCTCTCTGAATGACTTTACTAGGTCTACTGCCTCCACTACACACCAAATCCAGTATTTTTCCATCAAGTAGCGCGCTGGGTCACGTGACAACAGGAAAAACGCTGTCATGTTTGTATCCTCAATTGACAGCTGCGCGTGTGGGTTTATAACGCTTTGATTATATTTTACCATATGATACTGTTGTAGTTGTATTGCAATAATGTTAGTTGTGTCCGCAGTATACTTCATTTCACATTTAGTTATAATTCTCTTTTGGGTCGTTTTTCTAACCTCGTGCGTTCATGATCATCTAACCACTCCCACTCGTGGCTGGTGGAAAATTACCAGCTTACAAGCAACAGGCAACGATTGGTAGTTGTTTTATCACGGGTTTTCAACCCAATACTATGGCTTCACAGAAATACAAGTTTACTGTCTGGAAATATTAAATTAAACGTACAAAACGGATCGAGTACGCTATGTAAATAAAATGCATAAACGCAAACACATGAATATATTGTTTTATCTTTACTGGTAAATACTATAGGAATGTAGAGAGAGGCATTACAAGATAATGCCTACATTTATTTTAACCAATGGCAGCAAAATTTAGAGCAGAGCAATCTATTGTTCTAATAACTGTAGTCATAGAAAAGTCCATTCTGCATGGGAGTCTGCCCTCTTTTTCTCCACGGGCGGAGTAGTAGCGTAGGCGCTTGAGCGAATTGAATTTAACTGACAGCTAAAATAGCCAATAGGGTACAAACTAGGAAGTACTCCGTCAATACCTCGCCAATCATGATGGAATATGGGCGTAACGCTAGTCCAAATTTTCCGCGGCGCCATCGGCTGAAAACTAAACCGAGATGGAATCTCCCAGTCTGAACCGGTTTCAACCGGTTACGAGTTAGTTGCTTGAGAGAGGAGAGGAGGCGCAGGCACACCATCTCCATACCGCCCCGCTGCAAAATTTTTGAAGTAAAGAATTCATTTGTGAATCAAGGTTTATCTTATTGCGTAAAATGTATCGGATTGTCATGTTACTGAGCTTTCCGTGATTGTAGTTTTGGAATCAACATCAGTGGTTCTTATCAGCTTTATCACTCATCACTCATTGCTGGAATTGGAGATAGTCAACGTTGCAGGAATAGGACCTCTTTTTCAAATCTACAGTGATACACATAACTATATCTTGTAGCTACTTTGGCAAAAGCCACACATTTCAATCAGAGGCTTGGACTTTAGGTAGGTAACGTTAACTTAGGTTGAAATGCCATGCTGTAATTATTTGGGTTGATTCGTATGATTTGCTTCACGGGTAAAACTTATAGCCGAACAGCTATATTCTTTCATACTGGTTATATAAATGCTACTTAGTGTGTAAATGATATGAAATATACAAGTAGCTAACGTTACCGATAGCTCGCTAACTAGCATATAGCATACAGCTAACTTAGTCCATGATGGATTAGCTAACTGTCAAGAGACGCAACTGTATCCCAACGGAGTGTAGAACTCGTCGATTGTGCATTTTCTATGGGTGCTGTTGACGACAGCCAGGACAACAAATGTGTGCGTTTTGAAGCGGATGTCAAGTTGGTGTTACTAGGCAGTAGACGTTGTCCAATACCGCCAACTTTCTCAGCCGAAAGCCGTACCCTGGTGATGTAAAACCAGAGAAGCACAAGACAAGACAGAAGCGATAACTTTGTTTGGTGCCATGACATGTTAAACTGTGACTAACGTTACACTGTTTTGTAATCCACATTGTGTAGAAACCGCGCGCTATCCGTCCATTGCTTGTTGGTGGGAGTGGTTGGAGCGTTGCCTTGTTGTCAGGGTGATGGTTGTAACCGGTAGTGAAAACTACTTGTGAACTGGCTTTGCAAAGATTGAATGTCCCGTACTAATTTAGCCCAATCGCCTGCGGATTTAGCGATTATTTATGATTGGCAGAAAGGTTCTTTGGTTATGAAATGTTAGTTAGACAATGTTGACAATTTCAATACAATGTTTACAATGCCATATTAATTACTTATTATACCCCATTGACTGTTGTAATCGGACAAAGTTGTGTCCCGCTTGTTGTACGAATCTTCCAGTCTTTTTACATTTGTAAACAATGTGACGTACCCTGGTATTTCCGGTCCATGGTTTTTAATTGCACGCTATGGATAACGCAGTATTAGCCATACTTTTGCCATTTGTGCGGAATTCTGTGTCACTATATTGCGCATACTATTTGACTCAGTGTGTTTGGTTATATTTGTATACTAAGTTTAACTGTCAGCCTTATAACACGCATTTAGCCTTGCGACAACTTCAGCTTTACTAACTAGAATTCCTCAGCATGGGTGGGACATGGGAGGTTTGGAGTTGTTTCTAATCACACAATTCCCTTGACTTTCTATTTATTGTTTTCTGTACTCAAATGACCCTGTTCTTTACCCTGTTCTTGCAGAGCTCTATGCCAGCAATTATGACAATGTTAGCAGACCATGCAGCACAGCAGCTGCTGGACTTCAACCAGAAACTGGATATCAATCTGCTGGATAATGTGGTCAACTGTTTATATCATGGGGTGGGACCACAGGTAGGTAGTGTAGCGGATAAAATAAAAAATAATTTTTTAAATCACAATTTAAAAAATTAATTTTTAGTGTGATATGTTGTTGAGCCTCATTGATAAATTGCCAGAAATAGCCTTGATTCAAACTCTGAATCCTCTGTGTCATCCATTTGAATGTAGAATAATTGCCAGACCTATATGCTACTGCCATTAGCGGAAATGTGTTGAGCAAAATTTAGCTGACAGTTGAATTAATCTGGCTACTACCAATGATCTATCTGTATATTTTTGTTTTATCGTTTGTTTTATTCATGTTAACTTTTAACTATATTACTACTTTTGTATAAAAACATACCATGTTGTTGTGTTAATCTTGAACCTATGCCTAAAAAGACATTATTCTATTAAAAGATCCAACTAATGCACTTCATTTTGAATACACCTGGCTTAAGTCTTCATGTTGTCTTGTTTGTTTACATATTTGGTTAGTGATTGACAGTGAAATGCAGTCAAGAAGCAAAATGTTTCTCCTCTACATTAGTACTTCAACTATTTTTTAAAGACCTTTCAGGGTTATGTGTTCTGCCCTTTCCCTCTATATCTAATGCTTTCATTACTACCTTTCAGCAACGAATGGCACAAGAGGTGCTGACACACTTAAAGGAGCACCCAGACGCCTGGACCAGAGTGGACACCATACTGGAGTTCTCCCAGAACATGAACACCAAGGTAAGATATAGCGGTGAAGGCACTCGCATCTCTATACATTGAGGGCGGTACTGATAGACTCTTCCAATACTTGGTGATGGCGTGGTTTGCTGAAACTTTCTGAATATACTGTAGTAAATGCTTCAGTTCAAAGCTGTGCAGTAAGTTTATATAATTTGAATGTGTATGCAGGGGGCTAATGTTGGTGCCATGAGTTACCCATTGAGCTGCGCACAATCTGTTCTTTGAATCTGAACCTACCAGATATATAGATTAGACTTTGCTGCCCAACTCCTGGTGACATCTGTCTAAATGTCAAATAGTCCTTTTAGTGCCATGTTGAATCAGAAGAAAATGTATTACTGCTGTTACATATAACAGTCCAACTTTGTTGTATGCTACTGTAGATTAAAAACATAACAGTTTAGGCCATTATACCCCTTTTTACACCCACAAACCGCATCAGAAATGGGGCTTTGAACATAAGTGAAACTGACATTGGACCCGTTCAAAACAGACTGTGGTTCTGGAGAAATACCTGGTCATCGTCGTTCCCGCCAGACCCGGGTCCGCAACTTTGTACTATGGTTGTCACATATCGACCTTTCCAAGTTTGTTACACTGGATGTTCAACATGGTGAGCGTGCAGTAGGCTTAGTGTTTGGTCAGTCGTCCATTAAATAGGATAGCCTATATTTATTCAGTTAGCCTACCTAATAGGGATGCAACGGTTCACGTTATGTTATCGAACCCCCCACGGTTCAATATGCACACATGATTCGCAGTTGGGCTGCACGATATTGGAAAAAATTGACATTGCAATTTTTTCTTATGCGATATGAAAAGGAATTTTCACCAGATTACTTTAATTGTTCTATTAGGAAACAATTAATCATTCTAAAATGATTGGTGTGACTTTTGTAGGGGAGTGCGTCTGGATAGAAAATAATAAAAGCTGAAAAATGCCTTTTTACTCTGAAGACTGAGTGCAAGCCATCCTTTCTGGATATTTATTGCTATACAATTGGTTTCAATGCACCAAATACAAAAGCAGGTGAGCAATGTGACTACTCTCCTGAAGGGATTTCTGAGGGGGACATTAGGTAGTTTAATACACTGGTTGATTCACCATGACACCATTGTATTCATATAATACTCTTATCAATCTGTTTTTGGTCACAATCGTCCTTTCTGTAGCCAAATCTACATTTTCATTGTTTTTCTCCTGTTCCTCGCTCATTTTCAGGTTGTGTTCGCGGGGGCGGGGCCTGCTTTGGCTGCTTGATAAACTGATCAAGAATGATTGTAATTGGTGGTTCACTGTGCATGTCACTCACTAGCAACAAACTCAGTGTATCCAAGAACCCTTAAATTGGAGTAAATTATGTTATATTAGACAGACTTTTCTTGTAGATTAGTCATGGAAAATGAGAACCGTGCAAGTTTTCCTTTTGTGTCAAGCAGCAAAAAAGTTGTAGCATAAGGCGTCTGTGTTAATTTGCCTTAAAGGCCAAAGTATATTTTCCGCGTAGCGTGCCGGACTTGTGCACGTTGGTGCGACCGGCCTAAACAACCAAGAAATGTCCTAGTATAGTGAAACTCTTGAGTCTTAAGTTGTAGTCTTGGTTAATGTTCAAGGCATTAAAAAAGTATTTTCAATTAATCTGTTAATTACACCAACATTGTGCTTGTGAAGCAGTTTGTGCATGTAGAATACGTAGTTATATATATATTGCTAATCCCAAAGCACTCTGGCATATGGGCTTGTGCATACAGAAATAGTCAACACATCCACAAGGCGCCGAGACGCGTCTGCAAGAGGAGAAACTGAAGTATACTTTGAAGAGCCCGAGCGCTCATCCACATTGCGCAGTGTAGTTTAATGCGATGTGACTATTGCACATGCGCGCATCGCGAATACGATGCTGAAACCATATATCGTGCAGCCCTATTCCACAGTATTACGATATTGTGTTAATTTAAGAATGTTTTACTTATTGCGCTACATTCACATCCACAGAACATTCCCTGGCTTTTCTGGAGCCTATCAGCATTTCTCTGGCTTCCGTAGAGCCTATCAGCGCTCCGAATGCAAATACAAGCTGGAGAAGAGAGAGGAAACTTCTCTCTTTGATTTGAGCTGTGTTACAATGTCCCTTTTTCCGCACACATTTCAGCAGCAAAGTCTTTTCCGGACTCTACAAAACATCACAGGGAGAATTTGAAAGCTAATTGACACAGACACCCTATCCAGCTCTCTCCAATGATACTTGGACCTCCAGAGCAACTGGCAATGTGTTTTGCTTCTGTACTGTACCGATACCGTGGGTTCACTGTACCGTTGCATCCCTACTACCTAATCAATAATGCTCATACAGCAACCCATGTTGAACTGTGCAGCCTCCCGTACAGCAGCCTACATGCAGCCTTCAACTCTTCTACAATGACGTTTTAAGCTTTTGTGATCGTGACCAATGATGTTTCCATTAGCAAAAAGCAACCCGGGGTAAGACACGGGTTGACCCTTTTGTACCAATTGCTAACTGGGGTATTTCCCATGTCGTTGGTTCATCGTTGAAGGGTATTACATGCCCCTTCCAGCTGAGATATGAGAAGGTTTTAGTCTTGTCCTTGATTGTGCCCTTACCCTGCATTTACACAGCTTATATATTTGACATAGAGCTATATACACTGCTCTTACATCATCTTACAATAATGGCCTACTAAGCTCCACCCTACATCCTAGGGTAATGGGTTTAAATGGAAAGTGTCTCTATGTAGTGCTCTTAACACTGACATTCACTACTAATGTCTGAGTTGATCTATCAACAGTATTTGTTGTAGTTTCACATTCATAACTTGGGGGGCGGTAATTAGAGGAAAAGAGGAGACAAAAGGTAAACACCTTGAATTCTACATTTACATTGTTTTTGTTTTCTTAAAGTGCACATTTTAAAGGCACTTAAAAAAACATTTGGCTTTTTTTCTTAACAGCCGTAATGATAATATGTAAAGAAATGTAATGAATTCAAGTTGTGACTATTTGATATTAATCACAATGTTCCATTATGTTTATGGCTTGTAATAGGAAGAAAAGGGGTGTGTCATCCTGTGCACCTTGACACAGCTAGGCTTTGACGGCAGGCCTCCACAAGGTCTACCCTTTTTAAATTCCCTTTAACTGAATTCTGTTCATCCGTTTCTATTGCATCTGTGACACTGGACAGAGGGAGGGTGCAGGCTGCAGCCACTAGGCTCCATTATATAGCGTCCATAAATTGACGACTCCTATTTCACCTGTGGGGATCATGGCTCTACATATTTCTCCCCCATTCCTCCCCTCTGCTCTCAAAACTCTTTCCAAGATCCTTTTGATTTGCTTTTGGCAGCGAAGAAAGGTTTCAAGGCATTTGGCATTTTTTGTTCCCCAGTCAATTAATCATTTCCTCGTTATTATCCTGCCGCTATCATTTTGTTGTTGTTGTTCGTGTGCACTATGTGGCAGTTAAGGTGAATCAAATAACAACTATTTGCAAGGCTACAAGTAGTTGCGCAAGCTAGGCAATTTCACCTTTTAATCTTCTCACAATCCATTTTCTGCTGCACATTATTTGCCCCCAGCTGTAAACACCCTCTCATTCCTCTTGAGTAATTTTATTCCTGCATCGATGATCCCTACAGCTGAAACTCGGTCTGTAAAAGTAACAGTAGATTAAAAAGTACACTAACTTGTAAAAGCCATCATTGTGTTCATCCTTGACTTTAGAGTATCCAGGAATTAATATAGGGCTTAAGCTGTGGTTGGTCTTGCTGTTCCTTATGAGACACACCAGTAAAAGGGGACAACAGGGTCTGATCTCATATAGCCCTGCTATGTGTCTGTAGCTGATTTTGACTGAACCATAACCTGTGTTTGAGTATTAAGCAAATTGAGTCAGTTTTTTCGTTGTTCTGCTTGGCTACGTAATATTTGATAAGGGCCCGTTATATAATCTATTTGGTACTTAGATTCAGCCTTGAAGTCTAAGCAGGTCAACTGTTCGCTGCTGTCTTTTGCTTTCTGGTGTGATGCTGGGAGAAACAGCAGGACTTCTGCAGTTTTCCAGCTTATTGGTCGTAGAGATCTAAAAAGGAACTAAAAATGAATGTTTTGCAATCTGCATGCAAGATGTGGTTCAGGACAGTTATTTCAGGATTGTCCAATCCATAGCAATACTCTTATAGGTTTGTATTTAAACTGCACAAAGCTTCTTATTCAGCATTGTTGTAACATCCCTCTACTAACACTGATCTCTACTTGCATGTTACAGTACTATGCTCTTCAGATTCTGGAAACTGTTATCAAAACTAGATGGAAGATTCTGCCCAGGAATCAATGTGAAGGTAAGTTTTCTTATACACTACACAAAGCTTAAGTGATGCTAGTGGGACCTTTTTCCTAATGACTGTTGTGGTTGCCAAGATGGGTAGTATTGCCTCACAATGCATGCAGGCAGGCAGGTTTTAGTTGTGGTGGTGTTTTGTTTTTTCCACATGCCGCAGCAGAATCGGTACATTCTGCACAGTGGTCCTTTTTTGCAACAGAAACAACAAAATCAGTGCTGTCAGGTTTCAAAGCATCCCAGGTGTCATTGTTGGAAGCAGAGGAACACTGGTTAAATTTGTTGTCCCTCTGCTTGTTTACAAATTACTTAATTAACTTAACTTAATTTTAGTAAAATCAAGTAAAGTCCTCAAATGAAAACCTCCAATATTAGTATTAGATAACACAAAGTGAGTACTGATGGATAAAATCTGCCTACTACATATAATGGATCCTATAGGTTAAGGCGCAATTTAATAAAAAAAAATACATAAATAAATATATTTGTTTTGCTTATTTTATTCTTTTCCACCTAGATATTTTGTCCTTTGTTGCCACCTACTGTTAAAGATCTGTTTTGCGTTTTTGCAGAAGAGAGTTCCTAAGACAGTCAATCAGTAAACCCTTAGCTTTAACTTAAGCTTTCATTTATTATCTCTTAGTTTTTACGCTGTACAACAAACTAATAATTAATTCATCGGTAAATCTGCAAATCAATTAAGACTATTCCCCCCTCCAGTTTTTTTTTTTTTTTTCATTCTGCTCAAAATTTATTTTTCTCATTGACCTAAGACTTCCCCACTTCTGACCGTAGATGCCTGACTTTTGTTCAAGTGGCAAACCCAGTGCAGGGCGACCGGCAAGTATGTCTTTTCCCCAATTGTGTCAAGAGTATTGCTTCCGGCTCCGCCCATTACACCCTACCACATAACATGCTCACAGAGTCAGAGTGGTTCTGCAGCAGCAGCCCAGGGAAAATAGGGAGTAGTTGAGAACAGATTTAGAGGTGCCCTGCTCACGCTGATGGGCCTGACTTCATGGCAAGCGTTTAGTGAATATGTAACTTCGAATAGTTTTGAAGTCATTTAGAGGTCTGCCCTGCAGAAATCCAGTGCTATTTGCACTCAAATTCTATTTGGTTTTGTTTATTTTTTATTTAAAATTATTTTATTTTTTTGCTGGAATAAGTTATACATTGAGCAGTGCACCTTTAAAGGTTAGGGATCGTCTAATGCAGCTAGTTTTGAATGGTAGGATCAATGAGTAACGTGCCTCAGACAACTCTTAATGCCAGCATGTGTTTTAGATTTGAGTGTTTTCTCACTGCAAGCCACAGTGTAATTCTACTGGTTCCTTTGTTTGCTTGCAGGCATTAAAAAGTATGTTGTCGGTCTCATTATCAAGACCTCTTCTGATGCGACAAGTGTGGAGGTGAGTGAATGGTTTTTATATGAAAACCACGTCACGATTTTTATATAGGTGAACCATTGCTGGATAACAGTATCGGGCTTGTGTGCGATACCGCTGAAGAAAATGGCAACTTAATTATAGCTAATTGCTAAATAATTCCAAAAAATAGAAGGATGTATGATCAAATTAAGATTCATCAAGTAGTGCTCATGACATAGCTGACACGGGTGATTTTCTGGAGCTAGTTTGGCCAGTAATGTTGACCATTTAAATTAATTATTTTAATTATTTACTTGGTTATTCATTTGAACTTGATTTTTTTAAAATTGCACTTCTGTCTGAATGTATTTGTGGTAAATTTAACAGATGGGGTTTTTATTAAATTTTTTGGAATTTACTCTATAGCATTTATTTATTTTGGCTTTTTTTCCTTTTTATAGAAAGAAAAGGTCTACATTGGAAAGCTAAATATGATCCTCGTTCAGGTAATTTTTTTACATTTTATATATTAACTACTGACAGAATTATGTCATACGATTAAATAATTTCTGGAATCTTATGATGTTTAGAATATTTAAGGAATGAATGCATTTTTTTTGTGATGAGCTACATGCAGAGACCCTTAGTTTCTATTTTCCTATACAGAAACTTATGGCTGCTGAATAGAAGTCCTGATTGTAGGCTAGGCCTCCATTCATTTAGATATTTTTTTTTATTGTCAGAGTGGCGGTGTCATCAATTTACTCCTTTTCAAAATGTCAAATGCTCTTGTTTTTGTCAGAGCCTTTATTCCCTGTTGTTGGATTGCAGTGTTTCCTCTGTAAATATATGCAGCTTTGCTTAGGGAAAATTATACATTGTTTACACACGGCTCAAATCAGTCGAGTTTGTACTGGTACAAATGTTTTTTTCAGTCAAATTTCAAACGCATGACATGTATACACCGATAGCAATAACATTATGAGCACTGACAGATGAAGTGAATAACACTGATCATGTCAATATCATGGCACCTGTCAGTGGGTGGGATATATTAGACAGCAAGTGAACATTCTGTCCTCAAAGTTTATGTGTTTTTAAAAGCAGGAAAAATGGGCAAGCGTAAGGATTTGAGCGACATTGACAAGGGCCAAATTGTGATAGCTAGACAACTGGGTCAGAGCATCTCCAAAACTACAGATCTTATAAAAAGTGGTCCAAGGAAGGTGAAGCGGCGACAGGGTCATGGGCGGCCAAGGCTCATTTATGGATGTGGGGAGCGAAGGCTGGTTCTAATAGAAAGGTGTCAGAACACACAGTGCACTGCAGTTTGTTATGTCAGGGGCTGCGCAGACCAGTCAGGGTGCCCATGCTGACCCCTGTCCCCTACCGAAAGTGCCCACAATGGGCACGGAGCATCAGAACTGGACCACAGAGCAATGGAAGAAGGTGGCCTGGTCTGACGAATCACGTTTTCTTTTAAATCACGTGGATGGCCGGTTGCGTGTGCGTCCCTTACCTGGGGAACACATGGCACCAGGATGCACTATGGGAAGAAGGCAAGCCGGTGGAGGCAGTGTGATGCTTTGGGCAATGTTCTGCTGGGAAGCCTTGGCTCCTGTCATTCATGTGGGTGTTATTTTGACATGTACCACCTAGCATTGTTACAGACCATGTACATCCTTTCATGGAAACAGTATTCCTTGATGGCATTGGCCTCTTTAATGCGCCCTGCCACAAAGCAAACTTTGTGCTTCAGGAATGGTTTGAGGAACACAGCAACGAGTTCAAGGTGTTGACTTGGGAAATTGACATCAAATTGTTCATGACCCTATTTGAGAGTGTGCAAGCTAAATATAAGGAGAGAGATCATGACAGTGTCCCTGCCTAGAGTTGAGTGACTTTGCAATAATGTGTTGGAGAATGAGTCACATGCTGCGTCAGATGAGTTAGCGATGAGCGTTGTTCTAGCCTTAAGAGATCGCCCACTGTGAATGTCAGAATCCCTACTCCTCCACTAGGGTGCTGTGCTTTTTGGTGCTGTACATATGTGTGGTTGCTTGGCTGTGTATGACTTGATTTCCAGGCCATCATAGGGTATGTGTATATATATAAAAATTTTTGGAGCATGTAAACTTTGAGACTTTGTAAGGTAGTGTAATGCACATTTGTCCCAATCTGCGTAGATCCTGAAGCAGGAGTGGCCTAAGCACTGGCCCACCTTCATCAGTGACATCGTGGGGGCAAGCCGGACCAGCGAAAGTCTCTGTCAGAACAACATGATCATCCTTAAGCTGCTCAGTGAAGAGGTCTTTGACTTTTCCAGTGGCCAGATGACACAGGTCAAGGCCAAGCACCTCAAAGACAGGTCAGCTCGCTTAAATGCAGATGGATAGCGATGTCTTCAGGACATTGCTGCAGATGCACTGTCATATCAGAAAGGGAGGCAGGGTAGTCTAGTCTGCTGCAAAATATCTAACCCTTTACCTGCTTTTAAACTTTGTTTATTTGAACTTGACACGTACATTGATAGGGGACCTCTCACATTGATGAGAGGTCATACATGACGTATTCTGCTCCTCAAAAAGACAACTCTTCAATCTCTTACTGTTAATGTGTGAAAGCGGCAAAAGTCTGAATTGCATAACACTTTATATTTTCTCATTTGCTTCTTTCAGCATGTGCAATGAGTTTTCCCAAATATTCCAGCTTTGTCAGTTTGTTATGGTATGTAAAGTCACCTTTACAACAGTTTTTGCTATATGCTTTTGTGTGTTGCCATGTTTGATCACAATCTGTTTGCCTTGTGTTGGATCGTAGGAGAACTCCCAGAATGCCCCTCTTGTTCATGCCACTCTGGAGACCCTCTTGCGGTTTCTCAACTGGATTCCTCTGGGGTACATCTTTGAAACCAAACTCATCAGCACATTGGTGTATAAGGTGTGTGTGTGTACACACACATCCACAGCTCTATTTATTTGGAAACTAATCCCTTTGCATTGAGTAATTATTTAAATATTGGGTCCACTTCTAGTCATATTTGTTGTACCACTGCTTATGGGTCTTCTGGACTGACGTGTGAGCGGAGTCTAATGCAACCCGTATCCCTATCAGTTCCTGAACGTGCCCATGTTTCGCAACGTGACGCTGAAGTGCCTAACGGAAATCGCCGGTGTGAGTGTGAGCCAATACGAGGAGCAGTTTGTCACCCTCTTCACCCTGACCATGTGTCAGCTAAAACAGGTGGGTAACAGTACGCTTAACTACACTTTCCTCCATGCGCACAGTTTATCTAGTGTTGTAACCTGGCTCATGTGTGTCCAGATGCTGCCTCTGAACACTAACATCCGGCTAGCCTACGCCAACGGTAAGGACGACGAGCAGAACTTCATTCAGAACCTCAGCCTGTTTCTCTGCACCTTCCTGAAAGAGCACGGCCAGCTGATTGAGAAGAGGCTGAACCTCAGAGAAACTTTAATGGAGGTGAGAGGCTCGACTGACCTAATATCTTACTGCAGCGGCCTGGTCACTGTAATCAAGTAATGGGGGGGCAGGATAGTCTAGTGGTCTAGGTGTTGGACTCCCAGCCGGAAGGTTGTGGGTTCGAGCCCCAGAGTTGGCC
>JAOEHI010000007.1:440457-451033 GCA_025447815.1 Percopsis transmontana | reverse complement strand
GCAGAGGTCTGTGTGATGACCTGCCTCACAAACAGCAATGTCACTGTGTGTGTGTGTGTGTGTGTGTGTGTGTGTGTCCAGGAGTTTGCTGGCGAGGACACCACAGACCTTTTCCTGGAGGAGCGGGAGGCATCTCTGCGCCAAGCCCAGGAAGAGAAACACAAGATCCAGATGTCTGTCCCAGGCATTCTGAACCCCCACGAGATCCCTGAGGAGATGTGTGACTGAGCCCACCCCCACCCCCACACACAAATTCTACAGTTCTCCAACACAACAAACATTCACATAAAATAACCCCTAACCACAGCATACACAACCCAGCCTGAGAGAGAGGTGGACAGCCCTCCTTCCTGTGGGGCAAAGCGGGTGGTCCCATTGGATGTTTGTTGACCAAAACAATGCCAATAATATGTAAATGATTACCGCGTCACCCTGTGGCCCTTTTTACATAATATGCGTTTTCTATGGAGACTTTTTGTGTAATATCCTTCCAGAACTGTTAATCTAAGCCCACGTTGCATTTGGTCTATGGTCCGTCCCAAGACCTGCATTTCGAGGCTGTAACAATAAGGACACGTTTAACCATCTCGGTTTTTGTTAACCCTCCCTCCATCCCTCGGGCTTTTCCCGCACATTTGTTTATATATATATATATTATATAACACAGTCCGAGCAGAGTTTTTCGTGAAAACCCGCATGTGTCGTCAGTGTAGAGGCTTCTAGGACTGTGGTCAGACAGACAGACTGGAAGGACAGGGGTCTTGTAAAGAGGCTTGCACTGCTTGGTGGCCCGCTGCATTGTGGAAGAATGTGAAACTTAACGGATTTGAATGAAGGCGTGAGGTGCTGCTTCATGCATCAGGAGAAGCATCCAATTTGTTGTAAGTTGTGCTTAACTTAACTATAGTGTTTTGGGCACTGCCAGGTAGGAGTTTTTTTTTTTTCTTTTCTTTTTTTTCTTTTTTTTTTTAAGGGAAATCGTAACAGACTGTGCATATCATCCCGATTGTATAGCATCTTTAATATCATGGCAACATGTTTTTTTCCTTCATTTATTCTATTTTGTTATTTTTGTTGTGGGTGGGTGTGTGTGTGCTGTCGCCTAGTCGACATCAGCGTTTTGTTTTTCCTCTAAGAGGATTGTTGCTCATGTGTGAGCTTTCATTAATGGGATGTTTTACAGGCGCAGCGGAGATATTTATGGGTTCCTGGTTGGTTGCATCTTTATAACAACTCCTGTTTAACTCAGACGGCTTTTGCGATTTTTGAATTGTACTAATTTGCGTTGTTTACCATGCTGTAGTGCGTCAGAGACTACCTTTAGAGCAAAATAAGTAAAACTGGGTTTACATTTAATTTTGTATTTTTGAATTGTATCTTTAGTTCTATCCAAATAAACAAAATGCTTTAGTTTAGACAGCAAACTAATTGCCAGTGAGTTTAATTAGGCAAAGAATGTATAAATCCAAATAAGTACCCAGTCTCTAATGGCAAAATTCCCTTCTTGAAGTGTTACATTTGTTGTGAACTTTTTGAACTGATTAAAGTTGAGACTTTTATAACCCTGCCTTCTGCTTAGTCTTCATAATTTCAATAGGCATGTGACATGTCTAATTCAAACATCTCATATATAGATATACACTCACCAGCCACTTCATTAGGTGCACCTTGCTAGTACCGGGTTGGATCCCCTTTTGCCTTCAGAAGTGTCTTAGATTCAACAAGGTGCTGGAAACCTTAGAGATTTTGGTCCATATTGACATAGCATCACGCAGTTGCTGCAGATTTGTCGGCTGCACATCCATGATGCGAATCACCCCTTCCGCCACATCCCAAAGGTGCTCTATTGGATTTATATCTGGTGACTGGAGGCCATGTGCGTTCAGAGATGCTCTTTTGCATCTGTGATTTGCCTTGGTTGTGACAAGTGGTTATTTGAATTACTGTTGCCTTCTATCAGCCTAAACCAATCTGGCCATTCTCCTCTGACCTCTGCCATCAACAAGGCATTTCCACCCAGAGAACTGCCACTCACTGGATACTCTCTGGTCCTCCCCCCTTTTAGGAAGTTTCACAACAGCTTGGCCATTACTGCACCTTCAAAACATTGAAGTCATGGGGGGCTGGTATTGCCCAATGGGGCCCAGTAATGTGACTGTCCTGTGCTCATAACATTTCCAGCCATACCCCATCATAACGTATCCTACACTTTTATCTGAACTTTAATTCCTTTTGTAGGCTACGCCTACCTTTTTACGAATTAAATTGAATGAGAACGTTCAGAGGCTTCAAGCTCTTGAAAGGGATTCATAATTACTTCCTGTAACGCACACCAATATGGACTGTAAAGAAATGTGTCGGGTGATTATAGTTGTCTTGCTTGTCAACACACACACACACACTGTACAATGCCGTGGCATTTCCGCTGTTTTTTTTTTTGTTTTTTTTTGCCATGGTGGGGCCTGGGAAAGCTGATCCAGTCACTAATCCCGTAACGTACCAGTATTCCCTTGAAGGTTGTGATGCCGCTCTCCCAGGGAGCCTACCTCTAATGCACCAAGAGGACACCCTTGCCGCCCTCCTTGGTGGTTGATGTTCTCCTTGATGTTCATCCTTTTATCTACACAAAAAAACACGTTATAGATATCTTAATCAATATCTTAACCCCCCCCCCCCCCCCCCCTGTTCTGACCCAGTTTCGCATAGCCTCAGCCATCCGCGGTATCCGCTTTTGAGGAGTGGAGGTAACAGCTGGAGATCTCAGAGCACCGCTGGGAACGGGGCCAGACTTACCCCCTGCTGCTGCCCCTGTGAGTAAAGTTACCCGCTAAACTGTCAGTCCGCTGTCTCCAATCCACACACACACGAGTAGACTATCCCCTACTAGGTGGCATATAGCCAAGCCACAATCCTTCCCAGGTTTTTCTCTGTAAAATAAATAACTCTTTTGAAACAAAGAACCGTTGTGAGTTTAAGAATAGTCAGTGATGTCTATACACACCTGATAGAACTTTCTATTCGATAAAACCATTGAATGCGACAATTTTGTGTTTCATATTTAACTTCTATTTAGACTTGTTAGATGGAGAAGCTGTAAGAGGTTGTATCCAAACTGGGGCAAAGTTGACCGACAACACGGAGGGAATTCTAAATGACATTGTGATGCCCTCTACTGGACAATAGCTGTATAGGATATCACTTTCTTTTTTTTTTTTACATCAAATAAAAACAAACAGCACAGTACTTAGTTTAGTTTGTTTTATTTTTGATATCACAGTTTATTATTTTAATTTTATTGGTCCCAGTAGTGTACAGTACAGTCTTATTCTTAAACAGATACCAACTAATTAAGTAATATATTAGCAGAACTGGGTCAAACAGCATTGGAAAATAATTTGCAGCATTAGCTTTTTAGTGGGTGGAGTCAGAAAAGCTGGGCTTTCCAGATAGGGCAATATCACTGAAACAAACCAAATGTATTTGACTACTTCTACTGGCTGTGTACCGCCACCTTGTGGAGCGTACATGTTCCTGCTATAGTTCTGACTAGATTTGTGTCATGTATTAGTAGCTACTGTATCTAGTAGTATCTGAAAGAAATACCTATAAGCCTGCTACTTGCCAGCAAACCATGCCAGATGTGTGCATCCAAACATTCTAGAGACCACCGCAGCTGGTGAGGCTTTTGGAAAAGTTTGTATATCAAGTTAATAGTCACTATAATGTAGCACAATTTTCTGACGTTATCTAAATTGGCCTGATGGAGTCTAGCAGGTTAGCTTCAAATGACAGAACATACGGAATACCTAAACAACAGAAATTATTGACACGGGTCTGGTTGTGACTTGTCAACTGGTTATATAGTGACATACTGTATATGTTTTAGCCAAAGGACACAAAGAGCTGGGGCAGAATAGAACCTGCGAGTCCCAAGACCATCACTGTGATCGAGCAGAGCAACCGACCGAACATTTGCACTGAGCTCATAGCAGAGGTGAACCCAAATTTCAACTGAGAGTGCTAGGATCTGGAATAGCAAGGGTTGGTTATGTTGGCCTAAAGCATAGCCAGTGCAGTGGGCTGGAGGAGAACTCTTATGGTAGCAATGGAGTTACCTGTATACTATAAGCGCTCATGCGAGCTTGTGAACTTTTCTCTCTCCCTCGCTTTTTGCGTTTTTGCCAGCAAACCGTCTCCCCCTCGCTCTGTCTCTCTCCCCCTTGAGTTCCTTTTCTCATCAAACCTTCTCCGTCGTCCGGATCTGAGCATGGCGCGTTTTCAATCTACAAAGAGAGAATATATAAAATAGGCCATTATTGTCTGGTAAAGCTACAGTAATGTATGTTCTGTGATCATACATTAGAGAGTAAACGCCATATGCAAGGCTAAAACATGTCTGAGTGCCACGGTTTTTGCTAAAATTGTATGCATTGCCACTAGGTGGCTCCCTCACTTTTGTTTTCATATTGAGACGGGAGACCTGACCACAGCTTTGGAACAGGAGACTAGAAACACACATTTTTCACAGAGAAGCTCTTTCACAGATCCCTCTAAAACTTTTTTAAATAAAAGTTTAAAATCTTTAATTTACAATTACATACTGTAGTTTTAAACGTGAGAGATATAGAACGATTAATGAAAATTGTGTGTGTACCTTTTCTCAGAAGGCTGCTTTGTTTGCGAGGGGCTCTTAAATTGTGCCTCCAGTCTGGAGTAGATTCCCCCTGGTGGCTACAACAGACACACACACACACACACACACACACACACCGCTACAACACTGTCTCAGGACAAATATCTGCAGAATTGTATTCGTTAGTAAAGAAAAACAATACACTTACACACAGCTTTTACAAACACCTTTTGGATTTCTATAAATGGTTGTTAACCGTAGCATATAGTAATGTGCACAGGACTTAACAGCGACCACAAAAATAGAAGTACACACCTCCTTAGGGTTTTTAACTTTGCCCTGATCCTGGTCTCCAAACCTCATCTTGGTCAGGTGACTGATCATCTCCACCATACGCCGTTGGTCTGGCTCACAGGAGAAATGTTTTCAAATAGAGAGAGAGAAAATATAACGTAAGCTCGCAGACCGCATAACGATATCGATGAAGCCAAGAAATGCATACTAGCAGATCATTGGCTATGTTTACATGCACACGCATGTTCTCAATTTATTTTTAATGCTGACGTTTAAAATTGAGAATATCGTTACCTTCTTCCCGCTGAGCATCTTGGTTGTATCGCAGGGAGCGGGAGCTGTCCCATTTACTCTTCTGAACGCTCACCCTGCAAAACGCAGCACAGAAACAACGCTGTCAGTCAAACAGTGGCCAGCCAGTGCTACTAGTCTAGGGACTAGCTCTGCTTTTCAGCACATATATTTAACATTAATGTTTGTAGTCATCAGATAAGCTACTATGCTATTTTTCTGTCACTAATGTTTAGCATTAAGGCTAAATGAATATGACCTATGCTTGATGCTGTATCACTTAATAGGGGCAATCCAAATGTGCATATCGGTGGATGGATAAACTGAGGCCAGTTAAACTCACGTGAAAGCTGTGTTGTCCCTCGACAATGCCTGGGTAGATGACATGGACACAAATGTAAAAACACTGTCAGAACATCTGCCCCTTAGTGTGAGTGATTTATGACACAGGTTTGTACTGCTTCATACAAAATGTAATGTACACAATACTGTACCATCAGAGTGAGCCACACTATTTGTATGAACAGCATGTATTATATTTGGTGAGTTAATTCTACTTTATATTGTTCTGTCATTATATATTTTCCAATTTCATCTTAAGGATCAATAAATCGTTACCTTGCCTCTAAATGAAAACTGACCTTCTCTGATTTGTCTTTGCGTTGGAAGTTTGGTGAGGACACTTGTCTTTTCAGAGGTCTGCTCGCTTTTTTGGCCTTCTTGGCAGCTGGGGACAAACACAGCATCACAAATTAACATGAAGATCAATGTGTGAGGTGCAACATTATCATATCTGTTGGCTGAAAAGAGCAAGAGCTTTTATTCTCTCTTTTGGTATAAATGCTCAACATAGCCATGATGTTTATGGGTCAGGATTAAAAAAAAAAAAAAAAACAGTTAGGTAATATTCATCTGTATTTGTATTCATGTTGGCTAACAACCACACAAAATTGGGACTGTGCTACCCCACCTTGTTTCTTAGAGAGCTCCTCGTCATCGCCCACCTCATCCTCTGTGACCTCTGACCCTGTCGTGTACTCCTCGTCCTCTGACAGCAGAGACTGCTGCCTCTGGCAAACGACAAGTGGCAAAGGAGAACGGCTCAGATTAAACTGCTCATTTGGCTGGAAGGTACAGTGATGACTTATCCAATCTGACCTTAAATAGCTACATTTTAGTAAGGTACACCCCTGCATTTGTGTCCGCTATTGCCCCTGTAAAAACCTTGTTTTCTCCAACAGCGAATGCCCAAGAGCTCCTCTCTACTCCTCCCCTATCCAGTTCTGATGCTCACAGCGTACTCTGCCCCTCCCCCTACAGCGGCCCACGCTTTTGTGGACAGTTAAGTATCAAAATGTATCCAAATCAAAACAGTGAGCTGGGGCAGAAGTTTGAGGTTCTGGGGGCACAATCAAGGAGTGTCCCTTTAATCTAAGCAGAGCACACACAAATAAGTGGTCGCTAACACTTTCACTAGTTTTAAGTTTTAAAGCCACTGAACTGAACCTAGAAAAGTGAATATTACAAAACCTATACTAGGTTTACAGTTTGGTCATATAGCAGACGCTTCTATCCAAAGCAATTTACAGTGAGTACACTTACTCCCCCTCACCGCTAGTCTACACTGAACATTCAAGGCAAACATTGGAGGAGAAGTCCTACCAGTTGTAGGCTCCAGTTCTTCAGCAGGGAAAACTAGTCAAAAGAGAGAGGAGATAGGAGTAGTCAGGGTCGGAGCATTGGAACAGGGAGAGAGCCTGAACAACACAAAGGGGAAAAAAGAGAAACGCACAGCGCTGCTGTCTCCTCTGAGAGACCCAACGAGGCTCGGCTCCCAGAAAACCTCACTCTCCTCAGCCTTGTCTACACTGGACGGAGACTCTGCAGTCCTAACACACACACACACACACACACACACACACATTACCAAAAGATTGTTTCAAGTGCTACTTGCACACATCTACACACACACACAGCCTTACCCCTCTGCTGGTGGTGTGTTCGACACACACACAACGTCTCTGTGGAGAAGGAGGTCGTTGAGGATTCTGGTCTGAGCCCCGTCCCCAGAACACTGTTCCTCCTCCGGTAGGCTCACAATGTGGTCCCGCATCCTACAGCCCTGAAAACACACACACACCTTGCCAAGGCAACATTGACATGATCTGCTCTGTGTGTGTGTGTGTGTGTGTGTGTGTGTGTACCTTTGGCATGCCACTGGGGTCAAAGCGGAGCACTCTCTGACCACAGCAGGGATAGATGCCCGCTCCGTGCCAGCCTTTCTCTGTACCCATGCCAGGGTACAACACACTCTCAGGGTGGTATCTGCAGTGGGTTAGCTCTGCACACACAAACACCTGCCGTACCAATCACACACAAACAAACAATAAACAACACACACTTAAAATATGTCATTTCATAGACACTCTTGTGTCTGTCATATGTAAAAGACCAATCTCTCTCATTTACACACACACACCTGTTGGCAGCGAGAGCAGGTGAGGTGGTTGATGGTCCCCCAGATTCTCCAGTAGACCAGCACCCAGGACTTCAGCTCCTCATACAGACCAGAGATGTAGTCATGCACATCCCAGTTCTTCTGTCTGGAGGTGGACACACACACACACACTGTATAATACTTTCTTCTAATTCTTCCAATACTTCTTTCATATGTGTAATGTTCAAAAGACAGATATATTGTATATAACACACCCACGTACATACACACACACACACACACACAATAGGTGTCACTGCTAAGTTACTTTGTGTGAGAATAGGTGATCTCTCCTCTAGCGTCGATGTTGATCTTCCCTGGGACACAAGACGTCTTCCCCTCTGTGTCTTTGGTTAGCATCTTAAGGCACAGACCACACCTGTGTTAAAAGGGTGTAACGAAGGAGCTTTAACCGAAGATTTGTTTTCACTCATTAGAGAGAAAATGATCACTGGGAGGTTCCTGGCAGATGTGAAGCCAAAGGGAGTCTACTCGCCTGTAGAGCATTGCGGCGTTGCCAGGTGAATCTCTGTTCTGGTGTATGGGGTCGAAGAGACGCTCAATCTTCTTCTGGAAGAGTTTGCTTTTGTGTTTTAAGGCCAAGTTGTCAAATATCAGTTCTTCTCCAGACAGCTATGTTTCCATTATTTACAATGTATGAATAGGATACCCCTGGCCTTACAAAATATGGTCGGTGAGTAACAAAATGCATTGGTTTTCAGTTGCACAAATGTCTGAATTGTTTGATTGGTTAATCATACCTAAATTAGTACTCAACTCTACTGCCTGGCATTCACATTTTACAATCAGGTCATTTAGCAGACGCTTTTATCCAAAGCGACTTACAATTACATGGTGCTGTTACATCGAGCAGATAGGGGTTAAGCATCTTGCTCAAGGATGCTTACAGGTAGGCCAACTCTGGGGCTTGAACCCACGACCTTCCGGCTGGGAATCTAACACCTAGACCACTAGACTATCCTGCCCCATAAAACATTTTAATTTCCTATCCCTCTTATGTACATTAAATCTTGTGTCACAGCTCTCCACCGTCCTACCTTTTGAACTTGTCTTTTTTGTCTCGGACGTCATCTGCCTCGTTGTGGCTAAAATGGTCAGCGATTCGCGTGGCCAGGTTGCTGTTGATGCAGTTCATGTTGCAGGGCGTGGCTACGATAGCGCTCATGTGTTTGTGGCAGTACTGGATACACTCCTCCACCTGGCGACAAACACACACACACACGCACACAGGTTTAAAGAAACAGTCCAACAGAAATCCATTCCCAGACCTAGTTTTACAACACAACTACTGTTGTGTTGTAAAATACCACTGTACCCGCACAATGTTAGCTCTCCTTACAGAGCATAATTAGGTACAGTGGTGACAGGAATTCTTGCAGCCTAAGTCTAGTAAGAAGAAAGAAAATGGCATAACAGCATAACAACCATGCAACATTGACTTAACAAAGCTCTATATATGGGCCTCTTGTTTTCTGTAGACTAGGAGAGCTCTTATAAGTAATCAAATTAAAATGTACTTTTCTGCAGATCTAAATGGCAGTAATACACAGGGGAATCTTTGACATACAACAGTGGCATACAAATTTGAGAACCATGTATTTTTAATCCACATTCAGTGATCTACTGGGAGCACTAGTGGAAGCATCCATATAGTATAGTTTGTTTGTGGCTCTTCTAGAATGTATTTAAAAGTACCTCCCCACTACAGCTGAAAAACCAGGGGCCCAGATCACATCACCACACCGGCATCCCAGCTCACGTCACAACACTTACTAACGTATCCATCTTCAAGAACTCGGAGGAGATCAGGATTGAGATCACATTGCTGGGCTCTGTAACCGACAAACACCACATAACCAACCAAGCAAACCCCACAACCAACAAACATCCAACAAAACACATAACACACAGCCAGTGACCCACCAAACACACACCACCTTTAGTTATCAAAAAAACCAACACACCATTCACAAAATCACAACAAAACAGGTCAATGGCAACTCGAGCATTCAAATGTGTAAATATATGAGATCTACTGTTGTTCTATAGGTCCCTCTGGCTTTTACCAAGTCTTGGTTTTTCCCTGTTGCCTTCTCCTGCCGTGTTCCTCCGTACGTAGTTCATGAGCCAGTCGAAGATCTGCACGTCACAGTGAACAGAGATGTCCACCTCCTCCCAGCGCTGGGCGTCCACAGAGAGATACTCAGCGAAGTAGCGCATCTCTTTCACCAGAAGATCTCTGGGACACGTGAAGTCCTGCCTCACATTTTTGGCCTCATCGCACACGTGGATGACCATGTTGGGACTGTGTTGGATTATAGCATATAGTGGTAAAATAAGTCTTTTTAATGGTCTGATCAAAGTCAAAAGAATGACATTTATAAAAAAAATTACAGAATGCAGTTGTACCTTGTGACCACATGGGGTCACTAATAAGCCAAGTCTTGAGATCAGACAGGCCAACCAATATACCAAATTGATCTATGCAGTAAAGATACTAAAAATATGCATACAGATCTCTCCTCACTCACTCGCGTGGCTTTGGAGATTTCTCCAGTTCTTCTGTCGAGAGCCTTTCTTCCTGTGCCTCTAAAGTGCCAACACGTCCTGAGGAGGGGGGTTTCGTGCCTGCTGATACCAGTAGCAAAAGGGCCAAACATCGGTTTGCTTATGAAAATTTAATTATGGTACTAATATGGAGTTAAGGGGGTGTCAAAATCTTTGCTCCTTTTAATTCAATTAAAGTTTTTCCAATATCTCCAGCAGTGGTTCTTAACCTTGGTGGATGTACTGAACCCCACCAGTTTCATATGCGCATTGACCGAACCCACCGAAGGGGG
>JAOEHI010000007.1:410374-433171 GCA_025447815.1 Percopsis transmontana | reverse complement strand
GCCGACTCTGGGGTTTGAACCCACGACCTTCTGGCTGGGAGTCCAACACCCAGACCACTAGACTATCCTGCCCCCATCATGTAATTAAGGCTGCCTCAACCATTGTGTAACCAATAACATTAGGAATCTTTGTTATAGGCTATTTTTGTTAAAGACTAACTTTTATGTCAAGACAAGCATTCGTCAGCAGTGTTATACTTCAGCCCTAGTTCCTCTCAGGTGAGCATTCAACTGTCACAAAACAAACACTTACAGTAGCTACTGGGTTGATAGTTGTGTCTAACCCAAGGTCAGAAATGGCTTTAACCCCAAGGCCTCTGAAGGTGATGCAGCACATGTTTAAATAAGCCGGTAAATACATAGGGTTGCTGGGAACTATGGCATAATACCTACTAATGTCCCTACACCCACAGGCACAGACAGGGACAAAGACACACAAATATTAATTACAACAAACATACATTCACATTAGTGACAGGGAACTGACAGTTGGGGTATGTTTGACGCAGACGACAGATGTTTCACACGGTTCCAGCTGTTCCCTGCCTAACCCCTCAGGTGAATAAGGACATGTTAATAAGACATACACCAACACACACACACACACACACACACACACACACACACACACACACACACACACACACACACACACACACACACACATACATACAAGCATTCTCTCATACTATTATTTATCTCTGACTCACCAAATGTATGTTCTCTGCTCTTACACAACATACTCAAGCGTTCTCATTCATTCGCACAGTATTTCAACGCGTGTGTGTGTGTGTTTGGAAGAGGGGGATGTGTTTACCATTTTGAGGAATTTACAGTATTTGGTAATGTGAAAAGCAGTCTTCAGTGGTCAGGAGTGTGTACAAACAAACTCTGTTTAACGGGATGTGCCTCAGATTCTATGTTGTACACCCAGGGGCAGGAAGAGGAATTTAACATGGTATTACCTATGGCTGGAGAACCAGCACTTTGTCCATCAATACTAAATGCTGTCTAAAATAAACAATAGATATTCATATAACTGGTTGCTTATTGATAATTAACTATCAATCTTCATACTGTTTGACTGGGAATTAAATTCTATCAAACTTTATTAATGCCCTTGTTGAAAGAAGGTAAATTGTGAAAATAACCTTTCAAAGGTTCTCCTTTAAAATTGCAATCAAAGATCAAAGTAATTTGACACTAGTATTGTTGTAATATCATTAAGGGTTTGTTATTATCTGTAACTTCACAGATTATTGCTTCTGATATTTGTAATCAGATTACTACAATTCCATTAAATGTAATCTGTCCCCGACCTGCCTCCCTCTAATCACATGAACAGCCAATATGGCGTCATGTGCACACGGTCTGTTTGCACAGTAAGGGTACATGTATTTAGAGTCAATAACTAAAACTGATGTGTGTGTGATGTGTCTGTGTGTGTGTGTGATATGTGTGTGTGTGTGTATGTCTGTGTGTGCTGTCTGTTGTCTTTTTTGTTGTATTAGTGTAATAATACTACACACACACGAACACACACACACTCACATGGCCTGTTATCTGTGAGTGAGAATCTAGGTCAGTGTTGCAATGAACAAGGCAATACAGGGCAAGATTTAATAATTGACAAAGAAAAGCAAAGCAAATGTTAAGCTAATCCTGGTCGCTCATGGTTACGGCCATCGCCAGCGTGAGAGCTGTGCTGCTGCATCACAAGGTCAGAAAATCACTTTTAAGACCATTTGACTGGTAGGAATGCCTTTAAAGCCTCTAACAGTCATAAAGACACTAAAGGCAGATACTTTGCTGACATTTTGTTTTGTTGCAGTTTAATGAATTTGAATAAGCTGTGGTTATTGTCCACTAACAGGCAGACCTGTAAGTGGACAATAACCAAGTTATGTCACATGCAGACACATATTTGCTGTAAACCCAACCCCCCCAAACGCACACAAACCTTCAACCTCTCCTGCAGACAGAGCATAAAAAGGTCAATTCAACCGCTGTGTTGGACAGTCCTCCTAATAAATATGAATTCACATGCCAGGACATTTATCGCAGAATGAATGCCCAGCTGCAAAGCTAAGGAACGACTTCATACACTCGTTCATAAACAGTTTATCTAATGCTGCTCTCATAAACACCGGAAAGGGGGAGAGAATGAAGAGAGAGAGAGAACGAGCTGATGAAAAAAAAGCCTTAAAATGGAAGTAAGGCCTGGTAAGTGGTATGGGGAAATGGCATGAGCCGGCATTTGTCCAAACATGCAATGGCAGGTTTGGCACTTCACAATTACATTTAACACAAGCTGACTTGCCTTTTAATGATGACATCAATACTTGACCAAAAAAAAAGTTTCTCTTCAAACTGTCTGAAGATTCAAACCCATATGTCATTTGTCTTCAAACAGATTTGATCTAATGAAAAGTTATGCATATTGCATTCTAGAAGACATTTCTCAGAAAGACACAACAAGACGCCATGGTAGAAAGTGGCTAGATGCCCCTAGTGGAAAGCGGCACACATTACACATGACACTTAAGTTCACATGACAAGGCACACTACAGGACAAGACACAAAATGAATCAAGCCTTTTTCACTTTGAGACCGCAAAGTGAAGAGGCTACGCTATGTAGGAAATAGGCCCAGAGCACTATAGCCTATATTGTAGTTAATTTTGTATCACTTAACTCTAAGGCAGAAACTGTTATGGGGCCGTTCACAACAGCCGTCATTGTTCCACTGTCCTTCTGTTTGGCCGATGAGTCACTTGTGACTCCCCTATTCTGTCCCTATAACTTCTCCTCCTCTGTTAACGCTTTGTGAACAAGACCCTTGATGTTTCTTCTGTGTTGGGACCAGTGAAGTTTGGGTCGTTACTCAAAAAAAGTAATGTATTACACATTACTTGTTACTTTTTAAAAAAAGTAATGCATTACTTGTTTTACTACCTGTAGAAAATAGTTTGTTACACTACTCGTAATTTTAGATTTGCGTTACTCCGCAACATCGCCTGAGATGCATTGCCATGTGATTGCCAGTTAACAATATAATGTTAAACCTGAAATATGCCCACATATCAGCACAAATCCCTATACTAATACACAAGATCTTTCTTTTATACTCTTTAATAAAATAATACCACAAAGCCGACAGCAAAGTCGTTACTGCGTGTGAGTACAGTAATGTGATTACAGTTACTTTGTAATGTGTTTCCCCCAACACTAGGGACAGTAGAAAATGTCAACTGAGTGTATTTGCAGTGGAACTCCTCTGGCAACTATTTATAAATGAACACGCATAAAGGAAATCCACTTCGATCTCTGATCGACTTGCTGAATAGGATTGTATTCTACATGTCACTGATGATAGTTGCTGGCAAAATAAATATGTTCGTAAAATGGCTTAACTTGTTAAACAGAGACTCTGTATTAAAATATACACAAATAAACAGGGACTATTTTTGTTACTGTAGCTATAGTCCTAGAATTGCTGTGAGTCAGTGTGTGTGACCACATAACCCACAACAATAAATGTGCACATTGAGAAAGTGTGTGAGAAGGTCATAATTTTACAATCTCAATAAAATGCCCCGATTAATCTAAATGATGTACTGTACAGTATCTGACGGCTGTTGCCGGTGTGGGTACCAGATTTGGTCAGCCTACCAATATGGCTCGAGGGCCTACTGTATCATAGCAAGCCTGAAAATGATGTGTCATACTCTGGACTAATTAGTAATACTATAACATAATAACGTACTTAGTAACAACAATTAAAATTAAAACCATCACGCATGTCAACAACTTGATATTATATATGAGGTAACACCTAAAAGAACAAAAAGCAATAAAACACACCTGAAAAAAGTAATTTGCTATTAAGCGTAAGTTGCCGTAGTTACGCTTGTCAACACGTTGATATATACAAAGACCATTTGGAAAATATGACTTGCTATTGCGACGCCGATTATTCCACATCCCACACATCTTAAGGGCATTTGGTATGTACAAACGAAATATGCTGATTAAAAGACCTGCACCTTGACAGAATAAATAATGATAATGATATTTTTTATTGCATTATTAATTGTGGATAACAGGCGGACCACTAACCTTCAAACTCGTGACCAATCAGAACGCAACATTTTCAGGCGTGCTATGGTGGGCCATCGAGCAAATCTGGTACCCACAGGCCTAAACAGGAAACAACTTGTGGATTATTGGGAGGTGTAATTGGTATGGTGCACACCAAATAAACCAAGCTCCTAAATGGCTACATACAAGAGATCAGTTTGAGATCAATCGTTCAAATAAACACAAGCTGTTTGTCAAATGAAATCTATCCTTATTGAGAGTAAACAGAGGTGTTTGTATATGCATAGCACCAGATGAAAAACACATCCATATTTGTGTGTGCGTGTGTGTGTGTGTGTATCTGTATCTGTATTCATGTGTGTGTGTGTGTGTGTGTGTGTGTGTGTGTGGCAGACAGCCGTATGAATACGTGTGCTGATGTCCGTGGATAAAGGTGGTTTGTGCTGCGGCCTGGCTTCACTGACCCTTAAAGAGGGCATTGATGGGGGGAGCAGCCGGTGTGTGCAGCACCAGGCCTCACATGAGCTCCTAATACAGCTGCCTGCATTTCATCCCTGTAGGGAATATCTCTGCAAAGCGTTATTTGCTCAACAGCGAGTTTGCCCGACATGGGCAGCGCTGCCAAAGATAAGAACCATTGACTTAGTGACCAAGACCCCCCCCAACACACAAACACACACACAAACACACACACACAAATGTGCTACCAGTGGATACGTGTTTTCGAAAGACTGCCCTGAAACTGCCGGGTCAGAGGTTTAATGCTCATGACAGTCCATGTATCACTGAGCAAAACGACCCTGCCCCTAAGCGAGCGGTCTTAAACCCTAACTACTCTCATTGTAAATAGCTCTTCAGAGGAGCATCTGTTAGGTGTCAGACCTGCTTATTCCTGTTTGGGTCGGTCTGAAGACTATCACTAAACACTCACACACGCACAAGTCATTTACTCTACTCTTTTATCCAAAGTCTAAGTGTGAAGGAGCAGAATGCTTACAGGTAGTCCAGGCATGTCTTTTACGCTGGGAGGCGACCAATTTAACAGCTAACCTATCCTGCCCCCTAACCCCCCAACCCCCCAACCCCCCACACACTTTTACACACGTACACACAAGCATTATCACACACACCTTTCCCATCTCCCAAGCATAAACTGTAAAGTCATAGTAATAACACAGAAGGCTTGAATACTGAGGCATTAAACAAGCTCTCTCACAACACCATGCAAGTGGAATGGCCCACTTCCCTCACAGTTGGAATTGGAATAAATGCACGGTTATGTCGAGCAATGAAACAGAGCAGGCTAATGAGCTCAGTGGAAAAGAGCGGAGCGCATTAGAAGGAGGACTAGAAACATCATTAGTGAGCACACAAACACTCATTTCCGCTCGGCCCGGCCAGGAGATTGTATCAACATCGGGCTTTGTTTGAAAGCCGTGCATATGAAATATGGACGTGAGTAAGAGCAGTGCTACGGGGGCCGTACAATCCTGTGTGAGGTGGGGGGGAGGTGTTTTCGAGCGCCGTATACCGTATACCATGTCCCGGTGACCTTTGACCTCTTTAATTTCCTTCCAGATGTGGGTCAACCCTCAAAAGTGGTCTAAGCTCTCTCTCTCTCTCTCTTTCTCTCTCTCTCTCTCGCCACCCTTTTCAGCTGAGGCCTCTCTGTCCTGGGAGGCATGACAGTGTGGACTGGCCTGGGTCCACACTACAGCCGGCCCGCACAGACACTCACACAGCATAGTTATGCTATTTGTACAGAATAAACATTTTGGATGATTATATGTAATTACTCAGTAATGCATGGGTGCACGGACACACACACACACACACACACACGCACACACACACACATACACACACACGCACACACACACACACACACATACACATGCGCGCACACACACACACACACACACCCACACAAACACAGACATAAGCGTTCAAATGGATAGACAACACACAGCTAGTACGCCCAAACTAGCACACAGACACAACGGCGACCCCGAAGCGAATCTCCTCCATGCTGAAACGTGTTTACTGCGAAATAAGGTAAATGAAAGAAGTCAGGGCCACGCGCACTGCCAAGGTCTTCTCCAAATAAACAGCCCCATTAAATGTTTTCAACGCGCAGTCCCACTTACTGCCTTAGTCCATCATTTGACTTGCTCTCTCTCCCTCCCTCCCCAGTCCGAGCATGCTCTCTGAAACCGCAGGGCGGATTGTGAAGCTTCATTCATAACAACCGCATTCATTACGGAAATCTCGTGTGTGGCTCGCTCTGTTGAGGCCAATGGTGCCGACTCTGCGAGTAGGCCAACCGCGCGCATATCAACACACTCCCAGCATTCACAGGGTGCCGCTCGTTCAAAAAGCCCCGCCCTCTCGCCTCATAGATATGTCCTTATCGCGCTCCGAGCTTGGTTGTAATCCATGCATGTGCGAGACCACACCCGGTCTGAGTAAAGAGGTAGTCTAGTGGTCTGGGTGTTGGACTCCCAACCGGAAGGTCGTGGGTTCGAGTCCCAGAGTCGTAAGCATCCTTGAGCAAGATGCCTAACCCCTATCTGCTCCATGTAATAGCACCATGTAATTGTAAGTCACTTTGGATAAAAGCGTCTGCTAAATGACCTCATTGTAAAGAGCTAGTGAACTACATAGGCCGTGTCAAACTTTACAGCTGCAGTCCCTGAGCGCCCTTTCGGAGCTTCAGACAGCAGTTCTGCTTGGCTGTAAATACTACATGTGTTAAGGGTGACACACATATAGCACAGAGATAGGGGTGTATTTTCAGGTTGCTGTCTGGCTGGGTCCTTGTATACAGTTCCACGTGGAGACTAGACACAAGAGGCTTTGTGTGTAATCTGCATTGTTGGCTAATCTAAAGTATCGTACCTCGGCATATAGCCCTATGTTGCAGGCCTCCGGGTGACTATATGACTTCGACAGAGATTTGGTTGGTTTAGCCAGCGGGCTGGATTGATTTCTACTGATTGAGTCATTCAGATTTGTAAAACAAACATTGATCAACAATATATGTACATGTATTCTATTATTTATTAACTACTGACATAAAGTTAGTAGATTTGAGCAAACCTTGATGTATTTTATTGCTTCACTTCAGATACTAATGCAAATTCAACTGTAAATGTATTAAAATTCCCAAACTTATACACATATACATTTTAAATACCTTTAAATACTGATTTAGCCCTCTATAACCATGCATTTTATCTATCTGTGTAGAATTATTGCATAAGCTTTTCACATACTATGTGCAGCTCAATCCGCGTCCTTATTAAGGTGTGACTGACAGTGTTGTGCTGTCCTACAGGATGGCCAAATTGCTTCCCTTCGATTGGGTCCAAGGGGCAGGTGTTAACATCATCAACTTTATAACCAGGTAACCAGGTAACCAGAGGCAGAATTAGACCCAGGTCGGTGTGCCTCACTTACCAGAAAAATATCCGCCTGTATCCTAAAAGCCAGACTCCAGAGTGCAGGACTCTGGAAATATCCTTATGCACCAGTCCTGCCCAAAAAAGTCCCCCCACGGCCCTCGTTGGTATTTACACCCTCTGTATTACTTACATTCTGAATAGAGTAAAGAAAACACATTTTATGAGAATTTTCCAACCGCAAAGACGCGATTTCACCAGCACATTGCCGCGGCCTGTGGACAGGGTGGGGCGAGGTAAACAAACGCGTCTCCCATCTCTCTCCCTCCCTGCTTCTGGCGCTTATCGGGCGGCATCGTAGGGGAGGTCGAAACGAGGTGCAGCCACATGCCGCTCTCTCTCTCTCCTGGCTTCATACACGAGCTAGAAGCTCAGAGATGGGGCCTGATCGTGAGCCAGGGGCCCATGTTAGGAAACTGTGGAGAGACCAAGGGAAGTACCTCATCCAATGTACGCGAGCACACACACACACACACACACACACACACACACACACACACACACACACACACACACACACACACACAGCACTGCACTGCAGGAACCATCTCATCTGCAATGTGTGTGCACGCGCATGCACACGTACATGCACATAACCTGAGCACTGGGTTTACTCTGGCCTCTGTGTCAGTGTTGGGGAGTGGCAGCCATTGGCGGTAAACACTCGAGCCTCTCACAAGGTGCTCTGTAAATATTTACAGTTAGGCAGACAGCAAGGGAGTCCAAGATGGCGGCACCTCTCTCTCTCACTCTCTCTCTCTCACTCTCTCTCTCTCTCTCTCTCTCTCGAGCAAGTAACGCAGGCCAACTGTGACCCACCTCCGTAATGTACTCTGCCCGGACCTGCAGGAAACGTCTTTCCTCATTCAGCGCGGACCGTAGCTTCAAGGAGGGCAGCTTGGCAGAGCATGGGCAAGAAGGTGGTATCATAAAGGGATTGTCTTTTTGGTGTCTAATCTTCTTTTTTTTACTTACCTATTATGTCTTGCTGGGAGTATTTGTTCCACGTATCACTCCACCACACAGAAAATAGTAATGGATTTCAAGACAGACCACTTTAAAATTAATATAAATAAAATTTCAAATTTCAAAAATACACAAAATACATAAAATACATAAAATACACGGTGTATATTATATTTCAGTTGTTTTGTAGAATGACGTTTGGCCCTATTTACATTGCTATAGAACCAATCGCTTATCCAGACATCAAATTTCCCTTTAAAAATGAATAATATGTTTCTAGAATCACATAGCAACACTGTCAGTTTTAACATTACTTACTGAATATACTTACTGTATATCTGAATCACATATTCAAACTTTAGTATACAAACTAAAGTATGTTTTCCACTGAGGGCAAAGAGGTGAATAAACTGGTGGAAAAACATGAATTCTGCTTATGATGCAACACGACAATTACTGTACTTTGTGTGTGAAATACTCTTACACACAAAAACCCCAGAAAGGTAACTTGTCAGAGCTGCTTCTTTCTCTCTGGACTGTATCAGTGTCCCAAGCAAGAAGGAAACCCATGTGCTACAAAAGTAAGTAAAGGTAATCCTGCTAAGTATTTAGAGGTGCTATGTGAACCAGGTATGTACAAGCTTGCCAAAACAATACCAGGACAAGCCACGCTTCCCAGTACAGCAAAGTAGAACACAAATAGTACGTTCTAGAGGAGGAGACGGGAACTGGAGGCGGAGGGAAAACAGCAGGAGAGAGAAGAGGTGGAAATGGGTGTTGACCAGGAACTGTGGCTTTTCCTGCCCTAATCACAACTCAGAGTATTTCCTTTCATTGTAGGAGCTCCAGAACCATTAACCAGCGAGACCCCTAAATACACACACACACACACATTTTGCGTCAACACCACCAAATGTGCATCCTTGTACAAAAATGAATGCACGTTTACAGACACAACATATATGGACTTTCATACACTTCGCTGACCAGTGCGTTCATGTTCTGATGAACAAAATTAGCAAAATAAGTAACAAGGACACACCCATAACGTGGTGTGTGCGCGCATACACACACACACACACACACACACACACACACACACACACACACACACACACATTGTACATGGATTCTTCCTGGCACTGCCAGCAGCATTGCATTGTGCAGCCTTTCGGCTCTACTCTGATAAACACTTGGTTATGAAATCTTGAGGACACAGTAAATATTTGCTGGACCTTTATCTGCCTGCCTTATCTTGGTGTGAACTATTAAGAGCCACATGGCTCCTAGGTCTTTTATTTTCTTAATGACTTTGCAAGGCCTGATAGCTTTAGTGAATAGCAGTGTTGATAATAATTCTTTGAGAGGCTCCCGGTAAACACATGGAGCAGAATCTCACCCTGTCCCTCTGGGATAAATGCTAAACAGCCTACTAGTTTCATTTGGCCATGATAATGACACAAGTGGAATTCAACAAATAAATAAATGTACTAATATGTTACAGGCCAGGATTTTTGGAAGATAATAGTAGCTCAAAGGTATTATTATTAGCGAGCAGTAGACCTTTTGGACTGGTGTCTGGTTTCAAACACGCTGCCCGATAGAAATAAAATGTAAAACAACACTAACGTTTGTGCTGAAACCACATTGCTACAAATAATCAATCAATGCAATATCGTGCACGGTTAAAATATTAGTTCATTCACTTCTTGTGTAAGTTTGTGACACCACTATGTTTTGAAGCTGTCCGCCACGCGTAATCTTCATACTGCAGACAAATGGCGGCTATGTGTCCCTTGAAGGAGGGCTTTACTGTGTGCCAATGTTCACTGGGTCAAGGAATAGTGTCATAAAGCTTGACTTATTAAAAGATGTAATCTTATCCTTAGGACAAAGATACAGACAGATGTACACACAGCTTCAATGCTCACTAACCCGTTCGATTGAGGTTTTTTTCCGTTTTGAAATTCCACTTTTCTGTTATTCCATTTATTAACAAGTAATTATTAATAATATTAATAATTATTAATAATTATTAAGTATTGTGAACAGATGGTACGAGTGGAAGCAGTTCATACACGGTAGTTCACTGATGGCAACACTTCTCTGCTGACTACATGTCTCTGTCTCACGTGCTAAACAAGTTCCCTAGTGCACGAAGTCGGCCAGCCAAACCCCAAGCTGGGGCTCTCATATCGACAACTACTTAGGATGCAACACACATTCCTACAAGAACAACAATATGCTGGTGTATGTGTGTAATACACAAAATCTACAACTTTCAAATTGAGAAGACATTATCAGCTCTCCCAAGTCACAAAAACCATCCATTTGCCATTTGATCTGACTTGTGATTCCAACACCTTTTGTAGACTGCAGTGTTGATGTAAACAAATCATAAAAAAAAACAGAGCAGTACTTTCAAACTGATTTTTATTGGGAGAACTACAAAAAAATGTACAGTACAAAGTTAACAGTCTCACACTCAGTTTGTAGTGAACTGACCTTCCCCCCCCCAAAAAACAATTATATTACAACTTGCGTTGTCTTTTTGTCCGTTTTGTTACATTCAAAAAGCGTTACTTATGAAAAAGTAGTCAAAAGTACATAGTGCGCATCCCCTGTACCTACTATGTACAAACCAAACACGTTCAACAAATCCCCCCCTTTAGCAAATGCTAAAGACTCAGACTAGACTTAAATCTTAACAAAAAAAAGAAAAAAAAGTTAATAAAAAAAAAAAGGGTTGAGAAATGGGGGCTTAGAAAAGTAACGGTTGTTGCGTCAAGAGTGTCTTGTGAGTGGTAACAACCTTCAAAAACCAAAGAAATTTCAAAATCCAACACTACATTCAGTACAACTTGTGTAATAATAAAAAAGATGTCTTGTAGGAAAATACTTTATTTGGTTAATCTTAAGGCATGTCAAGATGGTGAACCCCATAGGCACTACATCATAATACTGGGGCACAAGGGATTGCTACATTCTTTAGCACGTGGCTGGAATCACAGTGACCTCGTGCAAAAACAAAACAAAAATACTTTTTTGGTTAATTTTTTTTACTTGGATTCTTTGTCACTGAAGTCTGATCTAGCTAGAAAATAAAGTAGGGTTTGGACGGTCTATACAACCAGATCTTTTATACATTCTACAAAAACATCTAAATAGGGATTCTTAAAAAAAAAAAATGCCTTCCACAGCACTGACACTCAACCTCCGGAGCAAAACAGCAATCACGCAAACTTTTAATACGTAAACAAGGAAACAAAATTAATGAAATAAATATCACATACGTTCTCTTAAATTAAGATCTTTTTTACTCATTTACAATAAAAATAAACAAGTGAAGTTACAAAAGGAGAAAAAAACACATATATATTACTGTGAAAAGAACATACACTCCACTTTATGCAGATTAATAATGGCGATCATAATTTAAACATAAAAGAATATAGATCTATTGCTTCATCATACTTGATAAATACAGTATGGACACAATTACCAATGTAGCCTATACTTTTCACAAGATAATAAATAAGTTAAATAGTCCATAGCCAGTTCTGCACTGCTATGTCATCACTCAAAACAGCTAAAAAAATATATATATTCAACCATCAGCAGTGATTTCCCCAAACAAACCAAACTCAAGAGTGCTTTAAACCAAGCAACAAACTAGCTAACCAAACGAACCACTGGGTGGCGATGTGAGACAGAATAAAGTTCTGGAATGGCAATTGAAGCTTTCAGAGAAAAAAAAAATTTGAAAAAAAATTGTTACTTTGTGTCAAGGCATATTCTTGGCAGGATGGAGGAAATCTGAAACCGCTTAGTCTCTTCTTGTCAAGTCATGTTACACATCTATCCAAGGAAAGTGTGTCTTGCCTGATAGAGCAAGGGGCTGCCATGAATCGCGACCCTAAGGCAAGGCACTGATGGAATGCCTTCTGTTGCTATCTACTTTATACAGCTATCATATTACATACATGAAAATAAACTAATGCCAGGTCAAGGATACGTTTTTATCCACTGCAGATAAAAAGAAAAAGGATGATTAGTCATCTGAAATCGACAGCCTGCTGAAGATTGGCAAACGTCTTCCAGCATCCAAACTTGGGGACTCAGAGCCGCTGAGACTCCCAGAAGAGCTGAGGGACCCGCTCGCATAGCTCTCCCGGTCAGAGAGGGAGTCGGGCGGGCTGGGGGGAGGGTCGAAAACCGGCGACTCGTTCAGGCGGCGCAGGAACTGCAAGTGGCTCATGTTGTAGGTTGGCGAAGGGGGGCACATGTTTGCTTGAATGTTCCCATAATGGGCACCGTTGGAGTGGTTGGAAATGCCGCTGGAGGTGTGTACAGCAAGAGGGGCCAGTAAGGCTTTTAGGTCCTGCCCGGGGAAAGAGAAGGCACTGTTGACGCAAGACATGGAAGTGGGCGACAGCACGTCCTCGTAGAAGTTGGAGCAAGAGTTGGAAGAAGGTGGCGGTGGGGTGCGCGAAGTGGGACTTTCGAGCAGTGGAGACTCAAGTCCGTGGTGGGTGGAGAATCCGGAGAAACTCAGACTATGGTGAAGCTTTGGTCTATCGCGCTGGTTGTACCCGGCTTGCTGTGGCATGACGTCCCTGTGGCCGTGGCCGTGGCCGTAGCCGCAGAGGTCCCGAGTCTGCTTGGCCTCCCCCTGCACGTTGGCGTTGGCCGGAGCGGGTCTACGCTCGTCGGCGTTGTGAATAAAATGGCAGCGTGGACCATAAGGGCAGAACCCGATGGTGTGGAAGGTGCGACAGGGCTCCGTTTTGTACTTGGGGTGGCGTGACAAGCTCCTCAGCTCGTGGTAGCCGTGCGCGAACTGGCACTTTTCCCCGTACTTGCATGCCCCGTTCTCCTCAAATGGTCTGCACAACTCGGTCTTGTATCGAGTGGAGTTGATCTGAGAGCCCGGCTTCTGCTGCAGGACCTGCAGCTGCTGGCCGCGGTCGACCCCGCGCTCCGCGTTTTCGCTGTAGGCTCGGTCACGGAACTTGTTCTCCTTGTTCATGAGGGCAGTGGCACTGTTGCTGCTCGGCAAATTCTCCTTTAGACTGCTATAGGGGCTAACGGTGTACTTGTTGCTGTTGTTCATCGACTCCATGTTGCTCGTTGAGTTTCTGCGGAAAAATCCTGGCGTGAAAGCGTTGGCGCTCGCAGTCGTCACCGGAGCCCCCACAGCCTTCTTATCCAGCATGCTGTTGATGTGGATGGCGTTCATGTTCATGCTCTTATCCTGCTGCTGGGGAAATGGAAGGGACACATTAGCAACGCGCCTCAGAATAAACAAATAAATGGATAGTGTTTAAACGCCATTAAAAAATACCCCAAGTCATTCCCAGCGACCTAACTTGACGTGGCGTCGCAAGTCAACAGGTTGGGGACAATGCACCCAAATAGGGTTAAAATTTAAGTAAAAAAAACCCGATCGACGGTTAAAATTTACCTTGTAAAGCATGTCGAAGTCGTACATTGCGGACAAGATGGTAGCAGACATCTCTTTTGCTGAAGTTTGCTGTCGCACTCCTTCTCTCATGGAGGACCGGCCAGGATCCTTGAATGCGCGGAGCGACGGGCGTAGTTTGTGCCACGACTGGTTGCGGAAAGTTTAGAAAAATTCTTGAAAAAAGTTTATGTCCAGTACAGAAGAAAGTTAAATGGGGGTAAATAACTGTGTTGTTATGCTGTAGGTCTTTTATTTTTTCCCCTTCGAGAAGCGCTGAACCAGAGTGCTTCACTGACCGCTCTCTTCTTGCACATGTATATAAACGCTTGGTGGTGGATGGCGAGGGAGGGGCCTTCTGAAGTTGTAGCAAAACTTTTTGCAGGCCTCGCCTCCCCCTCCAAAATCTTCCATTCACTGGTGGGCCGCCTTTTCTTACACCACGCCTTACTTGAAATCCTACCCTCGTCAAAACTTTTTCATCTCTCTCCGAATTTGTGGAAGTTGGTTTTGCTTTTGGGTGTGCGGTTGGGTGATTCTTGCTGAGAAAGAATGTAGTACAATTTGATGTTCGCGTTTAGGAAAATATGTTTATAATGGAAGAATGCTCTCCATTTCTCTGTACCCCCTACTTTTCCCATTCTTTCCCCATCCAGGTCTCTCACCCCCTCCCGTGGACGGGGCGAGACCACAAATATGAGTACAGAAGAGTAGGCAGAGTGCAGGACAACTTTTAGAATCAAGTGGTTGCATAATCAATTTCAGAATAACTTAGTTCAGTATGGCCTACTAGGCCAGAGTAGCCGTTTCTCCATTTTATATCTGTTGATAAACTTTTAAGAAACAACATGGAAGAACATTTGTATGAATCATATATGTTAAATGAGTATTAAAACAGATGTATAAACAACACACACACCACCAGTTTAGGGCAATTATTTACAAACTACTCTTTCAAATGTTCAAATAAACCTTTCTCCAGCCGGGGCAACCTCAGAGCAGAGACTGAAGGAATGTGGTTTGTGCAGAAATAGCAGAGCAACACTGCCCCCAAAAGAGAAAGACTCGAATTGAATTGGCAGACTGGGGCGCCACCTGCCGTGCAAATGTTGGGATGAAAGATTACAAGATATTTTTGTCAATTTCCAGTCTTTTCTTCGTCAAATTGATTGAATGAGTGCAATTTCAACGTAATTGCAATAACCTTCCCTGTCTCACAGCATGATGTAACCCTCTCGGGATGGACACATGAAATTGTCAACTTGGAGGTAGCCCTATTTCAGGTTTAAAAATCACTGTAGAAAAATTGGAGAGTTGGCAGCAAAGCACGGGACACTATATTCAGGTTCCACAAGGGACAAATTTTGGTCAGGGGAGTGTAGAAAAACTGCAACATGTCAACGAGCGAGCGATATAAAAAAAGAAAAATAGCAACAGTCAAAAAACAAGTGACATAAGAGTTTGGAATCTACTACAACCAACCCTAAAATGAGTGCTTGGGACAGCCCTCAGCCCGTTTCAGCAGGATGGTGATAAATAGTTTAATGTGAAGGACAGACACAGCGAGGCTCGTCTCTTGAGAAATCCCTAAAACATTTCCTCGTCCGCAAAAGCCGCGCTCGCATCATGTCTGTTTTTACTGGGGAAGGTTCAGGAGGTCCAAAACATGACATCATTTTTACTGTAACAGGGAACACGCTACCAGGCATGGAAAGAGCCCAACTATCTGAGAGGGGAGCACAAATACACACATGTGCGCGCATATGCATGCATGTATATATATACATACGTCTGTCTGTCTGTCTAATATATATATATATATATATATAAATAAATAAAAACACCACCTCATATAAATATACAGTATAAGACAGACAGAAAGACTCTGTAACGCGCGCACGTGAACGTACGCGCGTTATCGCATTAGGGTGGCAAATGCTACGTTTACAGCAAAACACACACTAGCGTTCGTGTGGGGACACACACACTGTGTGCTCTCTGAAGTGGATAAATGGTCATTGGCCAATTATATCTTTTGAACATTTATTTTTGTATTGTTTTAGCAGGAAAAAAAAATAGCCTGTAGAAAAATAACCTAGTAGAAAAAAAAAGGAAAAAAAGGGGACTCTATGCTTTGGGCGTAAAGATCCTCTCCATACAATTGCAGCATTTAAAGTTCCTGCCTTAAGCTTGGGGTACCGGTGTGTTTTGATCAAATGTCAAAACCCTGTAAGGCATATACAAGACAACAACTGATCTATGAGTGCATGTACTTATGACAAACACTAGATGCTTGTATCACGGCAACTCTCCAAGTGATGGAAGGACATGGGCTGAGTGGGGAGTGCTACTTTTCACATGCTGGGCTAAATTGACTTTATGGGGTCCACATACTGACATACAAGACATGTAGGAATATATTCCTGCGTCTATGGGTTCAACACCTTACTCGATTGTCCCACTGTTAACATCCCTGGAAGACATGCACTTAGTCACACAATAATGTTTTCATGAATTGATGACAGTCTTTATTTAGTGAAAATACTGGACCAAATATATGGAATTACAAGTACAGTTCCTTGAAAACCAAAAACATTTAAAACATAAAATCTACAGGCAGTAAGTAAGAGTGTAAAATAAAAGGTAGAAAACCAAAAGAGATTTTTTATTTTTTTTTTAAACCACAAGACCAGGCATTAAGACCTAATGGTGATTTCTTTGTGACAGTCATTGTTGAATCCATGCCGAAGGCCTGTCCAAACCATTAACTAATATTTGATGGGGGAGCCAAGCACTCTATGGCGTATGGCCTTGGCTTTAATGCCAATCACTTAGCCTGCCAACTTATTTCCCTCAGCCCCCTTAGTACATCCAGAGTTAGAGTGGCCCTCTCGTGCCTGAGCACCAGTCGTGCATGCTCCGCAGTGCAGGAGAACTGGGGTAGTGGTGGGAGGGCCTTTAGAGCCTGTTTGGAGCCCAGGGCCTGGGCCTCTGCTTGGACTGACAGTTGGTGGAGCTGGGCCTGGTCTGTCTCTCCGAGCCTCCGCTTCTGGCTCTGTGTGAGGCAGTTGAGGTGTCGGTGGAGCATTCTCACCCACTGGACAGGCTCCGCCCACAGGTTTAAATCCCCCTTCTCAAACAGGAAGTCCTCCTCGTCCTATCCGGGAAGACAAGTGGGAGACAAGTGGTGTTGGATTATCGAAAACGTTCTACTATTATGAGACATGCGTTTAAAGGTACAGTATTAATCCTATATGTGATGGAATGCATCATTATTATACATTCAGTCTACTGTCCTGGCCATTCATTACACACTCAATGAATACACATAACAAATTCTCACCAGGCTAGAAGCTTCTTCCACAGCCATCCCTCCATCGCTCTCCCCCTCCCCCAGCAGCCACTGTGCCAGGGTGAGGACACCCGCTGGCACCTGCTTCCACGTCTCAAACAGCCGGCACAGGAGGCCCGCGCCTTCGTCCAGGGCTACCGTAGGGCACACCGCCATGCCTGTGGAGAGCACAGACCACCATGAGTCCCAACACAGGAGGCACACGGCGTAAAAACCATTCCCGCTTGGAACACGACTCCACTTCACCTGCGGGGTGAGAGGAGTCGGCAGTGCACAAAAGGAGAAGGAATCCCCCCGCGCTGTATCCCACTTCCAGTAAGTCACTTGCGCAACATTTTGATTGGCTGTGGTGGCCGGTAACAGGCAATGTGAGCGCACAAGGAGCTTACAGAGAGGATGACTAAGCAAGCAGCGATTATTTTTCCTTTGATGTGCCCTGCGGTCCACTGACCGCAGGGACGCTATTGATGGGAGCTGCTTGAGAGGTGAGAGCAATTCACTTCAGCAGTGGACTAGAAAATCATTTGAACGGGGTAGAGAGGTATGCTGTATTAGGGCCAGCAGTTCAAACGCTACAGTGATTTGAATGCTTTTAATAGACAAACAGCCACAAAATAGCAGAACAGTTATAGGAACAGAATCTTTAAAAAAAATAAAATAAACTTTAAACATTTTGAACCCGTCTCGAGACCCAGAAAAGCATAAGCTATAGTAAAGTAGGCACTGACAGAGTTTATGAAGCTGAACTGCTGGGAGAAAGAAATCTGCACCCAATGTGTTGTTGGCTAGATCAATGTAGAGTTTAAACGTCTGAGTGATGCATGGCTGTCTCCGTGTTCCAGACTGGCTGTGTGCGTGCGCGCGCGTGTGTGTGTGTGTGCGCGTGCTTTCCCGGGTGGGTTTGGATGCCTTTCTGGGAAACAAAACTATAAATCACATAACTCGCCATGATTGGGACATGTGGGTCTGAGTGGAATCAAGAATATTTGAAGAGAACACTGCTCCAATGTTCATGTACACACACACAACTGTACTTCTATTGTACCATGTGATTGAAATCAAAATGTAATACTGTACGCAACACTCTACACTCTTGTCAACACATATTTGGCTACTATAACGCACACACACACACACACACACACACACACACACACCGTGTCAGTGCTTTATGTGTGAGTGGAGGAAGCATTAGTGTGAAGACGCACACTTTAAATAGAGGGTAACCATGACGGTATGCCTGTTTTAATGACTCCAGATGGCCATGCAACTACCTGACAAACACCGTGTGTGTGTGTGTGTGTGCGCGCGCTACTGCTCCCAACATCTTGACCATCTACACTACAGCTGACACCCAGATAACACCACAGACTTCAAAAGGCTTTGAGAGGCACTAGCCAAAACAGTACCACTATGGGAAGGCAGCATATACTGTAGACCCCCCATCAACACACACGCATTGTTTTTCTCTTCAGAGAGGAGGCGTAAAATGAAGGCTCAGGTTTTGTGTGTGTGTGTGTGTGTCTATTATATATATATATATATATATATATATATATATATATATATCATTGAAATTACGTAATTACAATTTTGAATTCAAAACATAAATGTCTTAAATGAAACTACAATTATACAACAATTTGATTCTGCGTGTGGAGAAACTTGAGAATACAGACTCTTAAACTAATATCGTACACATCACTTAACCCCCGGCTATCAACTTCCCCTTCTCAAGGGGATTGTCTTTCACCTTAGCGTGCGTGTTGGTGTGTGTGCTTGGTACTGTTTGTGTTATATAACAGTGTATCAGCACCAGTGCCAACATTGGTGAATAAATGGCTTGGGGGGAGGGGGTACGTTGACTGTTGGGGGAAAAGTGCTTTGTAGGTTGATTTCAATTGAAAATTCTTCCCCACACACGGGATTGTCCTCGCCTTGAAATAGTAGTTAGGTGGTGTGCGTGCCCATATAAAAACAGTGTCGGTGATTTCCCAAGATGACCCAACCCAACAAGTGACCTCAAAGTCCAAACTCGCTCAAAAGTCCATTGCCAGCTCCGTAGTCACCTCACATTTCATTTCCCAGATAGGGATGTGTCACGAGAGAGAGCTTCAGAGAGGAAGAGAAAACGAAGAGTCAGAAAAGAGACTTGTGTGGGACTATGCCACTGTTCCTAAAAATATCCTCACTATTATATCATCAGCGTCATCGTGATTAGAGTGTTTTTGTTCTGAGGGCCTCTGCACTTTGGCTCTGTATGGCACAAAGGTGCTTCCCAGGGGTGACAGAGCACTACACAGGCCCCACCACTTCGTAGCAGCCAGTAAACCCCTTTTTTTTTTTTTTTTTTTTTTTTCTCCGTGGCCAGGCCGGGCCATTCTGTGTTTGGGATAAGGCCTAGAGAGCTGCACGTCTGGCCCCAGTGGTGGGATCTCAAGTCCCATCATATAATGGAACATACAGTAATGAGTGGTTAGAACACACACAGGGTAGACACAAGAGTCCAGGAAGTGTAGGTGTGAAAGACAGAACAGTATGCGAGTGTTTGGTGTGGTGTGTGGGAGGGCCTTTAGAGCCTGTTTGGAGCGAAAGGTGTGAAACAAAAACAAACTTTACAACCCTGACTTCCTCCACTGGCTGGTGGGAACCAGGGCCTATGGAGACCAAGGCTACGTCAGGAGCCTCCACTGTATGTGTTCCAACAGCCACAATAGTAAACATTAACATGAAAATAACGTCTAAATACTAGCATTAGCATAAAAACCACTACTCCATGTAGAAGCCACCATCCTGAAGCAGTTGTATGCTAGTTGTTAAGTCAATGGCTCCAATACAGGTCAAAGGCTGCCCCAGCAAGGGGCCAACAAAGACTCTTTTGGGAATTGTCAGAATCTGTGAAATCATGTTGTAAAAGGAGCGATACTAATTGCCTCTACCTGGATAGTGACCTCACCTATCCACAACCTGTCTGACCTGGGTAAGTGCAGGTTAGTGACCGAGTTCTTGGGAACAAAACACACACACACTGCATGTAACAATCAAATGTTAAGCATGAACTTGTGAGACCTTGTCATGGTAAAGACTAATTACTATACCATACCTTATTTTTTGGAGGTACAGAGCTGCAATTTGACTGTGGAGGACACTACCAGCAGTGACGACTGTGTCCAATACGTACAATACAGTTTAGGCCTACATAATAGGGACAGATGCACTTCTGTTTCAGTTTAGTTTTCAGGACCAAGAGCACCTCTTTCAGCGCTTAACAAAACTGGTTTAATGGTTGGCTAACATGGGAAACTGTTTGTTTAATGAGTGTCCCTGTGCTACGTCAGGCTATTCACTTCCAGTCATCTGCATCATCCGCTGTAAATGAATTAACTTGCCGGGTGGGGCACATGAATATCCATATTCAGCACAGGCGTTTGTCTGCATGCACTCCCCAGGCCATTCTCAATGAATCATCAGCATCCCTAACCTACATATAGGTTAGGGATGCTGATGATTCATTGAGAATGGCCTGGGGGGAAAAAATGGGGTATTTTGCATAGCATAACTGTTTTTGCAATAGAACAGTGGTGTATCCTATTGTAAAGACTATACTGAACGTGGATAGTGGCTTTTCTAGATTTAGTGTCAACAGACAGCGAATGCTAACACACCGGGAGAGCTGTGGGTTAACCACGCATCACAAAGTCCTTGTTGGAAAATCTACCAAATCCATAATGTTTAGCATGTTAGCTAGGCCTCAATATTTAGTCAGGTATAATATAGATTTTCATTCACAATGATACTGTCCTCTCCTGTGGGCCACAGTCCACTCTAGTCCCTCAGCCAGGTTTATATACTGTAAAGCTATCTTTATGAGCTTGTCCCAGCCATGGGGGTCCATTGGGGGTCCATTGAGGGTGAGCGGAGTTTAATTTCAGAGCCAATTAGTGTGGGGTTATTTAGGTGTGCTCATGGTCAGGGTGATGGGGGTGAATTAGATATGCTCTTCCAGTCTGGGACAATGGCTCCGCTGTGGCTCACGGCTATGGGAAGGGGAGCCCTAGCCACACTAATGCGATAACGCGCGTACGTTCACGTGCGCGCGTTATCGCATTAGGGTGGCGAATGCTACGTTTACAGCAAAACACACACTTGCGTTCGTGTGGGGACACACATACTGTGTGCTCTCTGAAGTGGACAAATGGTCATTGGCCAATTATATATTTTGAACATTTATTTTTGTATTGTTTTAGCAGGAAAAAAAAAATAGCCTGTAGAAAAATAACCTAGTAGAAAAAAAAGGGAAAAAAAAGGAAATTGTACCCTATAGATAGCTAAAATCACAAAGATTACCCCTTTCCAAATGTTTATGTTCTTTTTGGGGGTCTCTGTTCTGGGGCCTGTTCTCACGTCCCTGTCTGCCCCCCATATCAAAAGGAAGCAAGCTGTTACCTCCATATACAGTAACTCACACCTCCGCTACTTGACTGTCATGGCAGGTTGTTAGGGCAGCCTCCCCGGCCCCGGCCACGCAACCCCCGCAGGCTGCCGGCAGACATACTGGCTGGCCTGGAGAAGGGGTCTGGGGGGGGGGGGACTTACACACAGATGCATCATTTAAGAATTCTAAATCACACCCCGACATTCTAAATATCATTTAAGCATTCTAAAGCATTTAAAATCACACCCTGTCATTCTAAAGCATAACTTCTAAATGTCATTAAAGCATTTAAAATCACACCCTGTCATTCTAAAGCATAACTTCTAAATGTCATTAAAGCATTCTTAATCACACCCGGAAATTCTAAATCATACCCTAACATTCTAAACCATAACTCAAAATTCTAAATGCCAATAAAGTATTCTGAATCACACCCTAACATTCTAAATCATATGCTTCACATGTAACTTTCTTTTTGATGAAAAACACTGGCCAGGGCGCTTTTTCATGTAGAAAAAACACTGACAGAGTTTGTTCCAAAAGCAGCTACTGCAACATTTTTGCGATAACAGTTACAAAATGTCGAGAAGGAAAGTTTTCCCAAAGTTTGTGGGTGCATGAAATTGTACGGGGGAGGGCTCTACCTTCTTCATTTTTGATGGTTATGGGAAACGACAGGTCTCAGCGATGGGACAGCTGTCAAAAAAGCAGTTTTTTAAAACTGAAAAAGCGACTGCAGACAGTTTCTAATATCTGTCAACAGTAGTATGCCATGGTACAAGCAGCTGAAATGGGTTTCCTCAGGAGGGTGGCTGGCATCTCCCTTAGAGATAGGTTGAGAAGCTCAGTTATCCGGGAGAAACTCGGAGTAGAGCCGCTGCTCCTTTGCGTAGAAAGGAACCAGTTGACGTGGTTTGGGCATTTGGTAAGGATGCCCCCTGGGCCCCTCCCTAGGGAGGTGTTCCAGGCACGTCCAGCTGGGAGGAGGCCTCGGAGAAGACCCAGGACTAGGTGGAGGGACT
>JAOEHI010000007.1:389243-410274 GCA_025447815.1 Percopsis transmontana | reverse complement strand
CGCAGGCTGGCGTGACCGTCTATTTACGAACGCCGGCTCACATGACCGCAGTTTACAGGTGCCTATACTTCTGAGATGAAAGTCAGAATTCTGAGATGAAAGTCAGAATTCTGAGAATAAAGTCAGAATTTTGACTTTAAAGTCAGAATTTTGACTTTAAAGTCAGAATTTTGAGAATAAAGTCAGAACTCAAATACATTTATCACCATGGCCCTAATCCTCTTCCGTACACTTGAGACTTGTGTCTCAAGACTGGAGACTGGAGACTGGTTGGTAACTTTAGAAGACAGCAATACAAGAAATACAGACATCCAGCCATGAATATTGATCCCTTATTTGTTTTAGACAGAGACTTCGACTATTTTAAAACATGGTACTAATGTTTGTTTGTTTCCACACAAGGACAGTACACATCAATACACATTAGAGCAAGGCAGGCCAGAAGTATCCCAATAGCCAGCATATTCACTGCATTCATTAAGGGAGGGATTGCTTTTTTCTGTACACAGTCCTTCCTTCCATTGGCATTATCCAGTGTGGGAGAACCTCCGCCCCCTATTCTTCATACCTGTGGTGTTTGCCTTTTTTATAGACTTCTGCCTGCCTCCCTTCAAGTTCCCCTGCCACGAAATGGCTGACTGCCAAAGCAACGGCTACAACTACACTTGCAAGTGTAAGCCTGGTTTCACCGGGGATGGACAAAACTGCATTGGTACGACATAACCAAACAGTTAATATCAACATACTATTTACTGTCATCATCATCATCTGTTGCATCTTCAACCAATTAGACATTGAAATAGTTTTTCAGATGAAGGGATCAAGGCTGACTTGCAGAGTACAACAGGATGTGGAGCTCACAAGGCTAGCGTGTTCGTTTCTCTTTCCCCAAATTACAATTATAATTCCAATCAGGTCATTTAGCAGATGCTTTTATCCAAAGCAAATTACAATTACATGTTGCTTGCATGGAGCAGATAGGGGTTAGGCATTTTGCTCAAGGATGCTTACAGGTAGGCCAACTCTGGGGCTAGAACCCACAACCTTCCGGCTGGGAATCCAACACCTAGACCACTAGACTATCCTGCGCCCCTAAATTATCATCTCACAATCCCCCATAAGCATGCTGCCATTCCGTGGGGGAGTTTCAATCGCATTCCACAGCTTTAAAATACAGTATGTGATTTATACCGATATCGTGTTTTTGGTATAGTACAGATATGGTGTTTTTCTATCCAATAGATATCGATGAATGTAAAAACCCCTCCGCCTGTCCTAATGCCAAGTTTGAGTGTGTCAACGTACCAGGATCTGTCCTTTGCAATTGCAGATATCACAGCACCAAGGAATCGGATGGCTGTGGTATGTATGCAGTCCAATGTGTTTAAAGTACTATTTTTATATTTCAAACTCAAGAATTAATTTATGGGAATTGCTGTTCTGCTTGGATTTCAGAAGTTAGGTAAATCTTTCTTTAGTCAAGTAGGCACACTGAAGAAATACCTATAAACATAGCAGTTTACCATTATAAATCAGTACAGTTTCTTAACATGGGGTATACACTCCCATGTTGGGGTTTAGGGTTAGGGTTAGTCCCATGTTTTGTCATTAAAGATATCAGTCCAAACTTTTAAATTGTCCAGATAAATAAGAAAGTCTACATTCCAGTAATAATTAAAAAAGCATAGTGCCAAAAAATTTGCCAAATTCTGTGTTAATACAGAAAACCTTAACATGGGGAGCTAACCAATCATGTAACTGTACAGCATTGTATCAGTTTGTACTAATACTAACACTGAATACTGTGTTTGCAGGAGACTCTGCTAATCCTACTGGTGAGTCTTCCCAAATGATTGCTTTGGTTTGATCAGTAGTGTACCTGCATACCTGCTGGTGAACATAATGTACAGTATGGCCATATATGGTAAGGAGGTCTCAGGTGTTGTCTTTCTCTATGCAGGGTTTAATGTCTTCAACGTCTCCATGGGCTGGAAGACTAAAGGGTCCAAGGAGGAAGGACGAAAAAAGGTGTGGGTGTGTGAGTGTGTGTGTGTGTGTGTGTGTGTGTGTGTGTGTGTGTGTGTGTGTGTGTGTGTGTGTGTGTGTGTGTGCGTGTGTGAGCGTGTGTGTTTGTGCATAACAGCAATCTCCACATCTCAATTATTCAGCTGGAGGAGATTCTGTCCACGGGCTTCCAGAACAAATTCCACAACGTCACTATGAAGGCGCCTCCAGACTCCAGTTCGGGTCCCGATGAGTACCGTATCAACATGTCCAGTGACACGCCTCACTGGTACATCAGAGACTACCTGTCCAGAGTCAGCAGCTTCTACGGCATCAGTACCGCTGAGGTCGGAGGTAAGCCCCCCATGGATTCCTTGTCAAACTTGTGGTTGTTATTTTTGTGTTTTATTTTAAAGCTGCATAGGATATAACTTTTTATGGGAAAATATGACCATTTAGTTGCTATTAGTATTGGAACGGGTCTTCCCAAAATGTTGTGGAACCAATAGCATAACGTGAGACCCCTTGGGTCTGCTGTTATTCCCCTGTTCTGAATTGTGCCGGTGAAAAATATAGGCCTACTTGTGCACATGAAGGGATGTGGCTGTATCTGAAAGAGTGTGAAGGTGGCAGAGTCTGTTCTCAACCTGGCCGCCTTCGACAAAACCACACCCAATTGACTTCTGCAATTACAGAGTAAAAGCTATTTGTTCACCCTTTATTTACTTTTTCCATTAGTCAGCGCCTTAATTAAGTGTGCAATCTATTTGCACGCCTATTGTAATGGTGACGTGTTTTTGAGGAGCAAGAGTATGTGCGTGACGGAGGGAAACACGGACAAGCGTGGAAGCAACAAACGCTCGAAGCGTATTTTAATAAACCAACAAAAAACCCAGCGTACACTTAAACAATGACTTAAATAGTCCCCAACATAATGTATACAATGGAGAGCACCTGTGTGGGAATTATCCCACACAGGTGCGCGGCCGGGAGGGGAGGTACGGAGCGTGCGCGGGGATCGTGACACCTATATCGGTTCACACATGCTATTCAACAAATTGACAGGATAGATAAATGTCATAATTGTTGCTTTCAGGCCTAAGATGATTTATTTGATCACTTTGCAGTGTAATAATTCATGGCTGTTATTTTTTTATTGTCTTTTATTTGTTTGTTCATTTCATAGATTTTTTTTGTACTACCCTTTCGTAACACCATTTTGAAAACAGCTGCATGAACTCTTTTTCTACATTTATTTGAATCAGCACACGGCGATAGTAATGTCATTATTAAATAAATGCTGTCATAGAGCGGTACTGCACAATCACAGTGCGTCCTTAAAACATCTTGCAACGTGTATTGTAAAATGATGGCGACAACTATAGTGTGCCCTGTGATATTTCTCTCCCACTCGTTCTTGGACCGCTGACGCCCACAGATCTGGATGAGTGTAAGGCCAAGGAGGCACTGTGTGTTCCACCTGCCCTGTGCACCAACACATATGGAGGCTACAGGTGTGTGTGCAACGGCACTACCGATGTGGGCCTGACCCAGTCGTGCATATTAGGTAAGTGCCTGTGAATCCTTACATACATACACATACATACATTGTATCCTGTGCATATATACTGTATCTGCATGTATGTGTGTCATAACCACATACAGTACCAGTACCATACAGTACATATTGTATATATACAGTATGTATACTGTATATATACATTATGTATACTGTATATATACAATATACGTGTACATACATGTGCATACAGTATATGTATGTACATTTATGCATTAATTAATAAGAAATAATAAAATATAAAATAAAAATGTTTTATTTTCCATTTCTACTCTGTTGATCTCAAACTTGTTTTGATAGAAAGCTCCTACTGAATACAGTTGACATACATACTACTGTTGGACTTTCCCCCTGCCAGGCAGAGACGGGGCGAACAACACGGGCATGGTGGGGGAGCAGATGGATACGGACAGAAAGCCCCTGATCCTGGGCCTGGTTCTGGGCATCGGTATCCCCTTACTCCTGCTCCTCCTCCTGGCCATTCTGGCCTGCTTCTGCTGCTCCCGCAAGAAGACGGTCACAGGAGAGTGAGTAGAAAATACCATATGCTGCTATAAGATACAATGTGTTATGATACGATATGATGCGTTACGGTGTATTATGATACGTTACGATAGGTTCCAATATGGTATTATACGTTACGATATGATACATAATATAGTAATATAGTAATATTATCAACAGTAATGGGTATTATATATTGGTCATGCTGTAAAGACGTACTTACCAGCGAAAGTAAGGTAGTGTTACCTATAAGGTAGAGTATAGGTCGATAGGTGTTTATAAATAGCATACAAGAATCTCCCACTGTGCAATGTGCACACAAACTGACGTGCAACAAATGCCATGGTTCATTTAAATCCGCTAAACTAAAATACATATACATTTTCCTCACAGCTTGGCATGTTATTACTACTGAGGTTGACCTGAATTAGCATGCATGCATGATTGCACCCAAACACACACCCAACCTCATAGTTGTGCCTCAAAGTAGTGAAGCACAGCAGCCTAACGATAGCCCTCATAGCGATACAAGTTTAAATCCAATCGCTTTTATGCTGCTGCAACACTGTTTTGGCTGCATTTCACCTCTGAAACTCAGAGGGTGGATGGCCCACTCTCCCTACCTACTAACCGCTTGGTGATGGAAGTTAAAATAAAACTTTACTGTATCGCAAAGCAACATTATTTGATAGAAAATATTCGGGATAGTCTAGTGGTCTAGGTGTTGGACTCCCAGCCGGAAGGTTGTGGGTTCGAGCCCCAGAGTTGGCCTACCTGTAATCACACTGAGCAAGATGCCTAACCCCGATCTACTCCATGTAATAGCAGCATGTCATATTAAATCGCTTTGGATAAAAGCGTCTGCTAAATGACTTAATTGTAATTGTAATAAAGCAAAGTACCTACCAGCATTCACTTCAAAGTGCAACCAATAAATAGTATAGATGTCCAGATGTCCAGCACTCACATGACTCTGCACATGTGTCCTTGGACTGCGAGTGTGTGCACAGATGTGCAGCATCTGTATCAGGTGTTATGGGGCCATCGAGACACATAATCCCCCTTGGGGCCTGGCCTGCTTTTTATGCACTGTAAACTATACCCTGGGGGTGTCACGGCTGGGCTCAGCACCAGGACTGGAGGATTGGGTTGTTACATTCATTGTGAGAAGGGCATTTTGCTGTTGACTTCCTACTAAACAGCTCAAAGTCAATATTATTTGGATTATGGGGTTATGTCTACTGCCTACATACTTAATGTCCCCGATGTAAGGATCATGATGGACAAGCAGTTGTTGGAGCAAATTGGTTCATGTACAGTAGCCTATAATTCACTATGCACAGTGTTACTAACAATAATTCCTCAATAATCAGAAATACACAGAAATATTTGCACATTGTAATTGTAATTGAATCAGACAAAGGCAATGGTTGAGCACCTTTGGGCTTGTGTAATTCTAATTCATGTTCCTAATTCAGACCCAGATTTCTATCTACTCTAAATGTCTACAATTTAATAGTTATAATTAATTATTCATTAATAATATTTATAAACAAACCCAGTGACTACTTGCAGTTCATTAACCATATACTGTATTTTATATAATTATAATTGATAACCATATACTATAGAAATACTGCTGTACTTGCCATATTTGCAATATTTGCCATAACAATGGCTATGTTCTTTGATGGCCTGAACACAAGACGTCTCAATGACAAACTGTACCCACATTATCAACCTGAAGTTTTTACATGCAAATGTGCACAGCTTTGTTTTTGGGATGACTCATTAAAAGGTCTGCTGTAATTTGCATGCTCACTGCTCTTTCAGGCTGCCCCACGTGTTTCCAGAATATATGCAGGCACAATACAACCCTCCGCCCTTCAACTACAGCGACCCAGCCCTCCAATACATCTGCCACTGCAGTCCACGCCTCATAAGTGACTTCACGCCCCGGAGACACCTCAAATAACGCTCGAACCGCACAAACCAGTGCACCAACAGAAACACAGATGCACACTCGCGTAAAGAATGTCGGCGTAATAAATCCCGTTTTCGGATGCTGTTTTACATGTTTTACAGTGGGTTGATGAATGACTTTTATTTATACTTCAACCGACAAGTAATTAAACCTAAGTGACTTTTAAAGTCAATTATTTGCATTCCTTTAATGCTGAGCGATATGCCTGCCAAGTTTAAGTTGTTTTTTTTAGCCTGGCCAACACTTTCCAGTCTGACCCAGCAAAAAGCAACACCCTTTTGGCTTAAGATGTTGATGAAGTATAAGCTACTGCAGGGTGGTTTGCAGGTTCCAAGTGACACTGGGCCAACCTTCTCCTTGATGGCATCATTATCATTAGCTCTCCATTTTCCCCAAGCTCATAATCCCATCGGGAATTATATTCAACAACCAAAATGTAGAATAGTGTATAATTAGACATCTATACAGATCACTATGTATCTCTAAAATACATATAATTTAACCTATTAAACGTGTTGAACAAACTAAACACCAAAAAGCAAAGGAATTGGTTTCAGTTTTCTATTTAACATTTTAGCACCAGATTTGGCATTGTTTTATATTTATAGCCGTTCAATCAAAGAATGGCCGCAATCACTTGTAGACCATGTTGAACATGAAAGAAATATTTTGAGGGAGGGGGGTGCAATTTTGGGAATACCTGCTGTTGCTGTGCTGCTTTTACTGCTGCTTTAACTGCTATGAAAACTACTCTTAGATCAGCTCTTAGAATATCAAGCACTTTGCCGTAAATTAGGCTGCTAGCAGCTAATGACTGTTTTGAGGAGTGAATGATAACTTTTGAGTGAATGATAATATTCGAGTAATGTACTAAAAATGTATAAGTGAAGTAACCTTATGACATGATGCTGTCCTTATTCTAGGAGAATGTTGTTCACTTGCACAAACTGGTAGTTAACCAGTGACAAATGTACTAATTGTAAGTCGCTTTAAAAGCGCCCGCTAAATGCTGTAAATGTAAATGTAAATGTGACCCTAAACATTGTGTAACTCAAACCTGGCTCAAAACATAAAAATCCTCAGGGTAATAAGCATCATTTCAACCATTTCGTTTTTTTGTCAGCTGTTTGTAATTTCTTCTGTAACCACTGGGGGTCACTGCTGAGTGTTGCAGAAGAGCCGATCAGTCATATTTGTTTGTAAACAGGTTATAAACAACAGCACAGCATTCGCCGCCAAACCCCTGCTATGCAGCCTTCATCTGGAAGTGGCCGCAGCATGCAGTGAAGCCTGGTGTCCCCTGCAAGATGAGATCATCTGAGAAGGGAGCAGAGCCCTTCCGGCCTCTGCCACTGCAGAGACAAACCTGGGCCACACCCCAGGGAGGGTCAAGGGCAGGGCACTGTCAAGCACTGCCCTGCCCCCTTCTCTATTTTATTTGTTCATACACGCCTACACAAACATACACTACCCCTGCATACCCTCCGCAGTACCTTCTTTCCGCACTACCTTCTTTCCTCTGCATTCCATCCTTCAGACTGATTGACAGTGCAAACCAAGAAAATGTGATAATGCTACACAGACCCATCTAAGTCAAAACTTCCGAGGGAAATCACAGACGATTGAAATACAGAGAAATGAACATCGCCTGAAAGGGAGCGACTGAGGATGAAACCGCACATCGAGAGCATTATAGTGTCACACTTCTGGAAGGTCTCAAGGGGCACTGTTTCATGTGCCGCTTGAAGGCTGCAGTGTTTGAACTAGTAACCACACTGACTGCAGCAGACACCTGGAGGCAGGCCAGGGAGGGAACGAGTGGGGATAGACAGTATGAAAGAGAGCGAGAGAGAGTTAAAGAGACAGAGGGGGTGGGTGTAAGTAACTGGTGCCCGTCCTGCAGATCCCTTCAAATAAAAAAAGACAGGTAAAGTGCAAGTTCAGATATAGTTAAGACTACGCATCAGACCAAACAAACAAGATGCAACTAACCCCCCCTTCCCCCCCGGCCCCTCCAGGCCAGGGGGGGAGGGGGGGTTGGTACCTTTATACCCGTTTGCATACAACATGATTGAAACGGGCAGAGAATATCTTATTCTGACATAATCCTCTTATTTGATTTAAAACCATTAATCATTTCTGCCCCATGATGTAATCTGGGAAAACTGTTTTCCCAAACAGGTAGGCCAGTGTGTCGATCGAAACTGGCTCATGCACAGCTGCTATGTTGTTGGACCTTACACTGCTAATGCTCTTATCTCCTGCCTGTAAAACCATAGAGTGGCTGCCATTCATACTTAACGGGGGTGGATGGCGTCGGTTTGGCCCATTGACTTTAGGCAGACCTTTGGCCGATTTATTGTGGAAAATGCTTAACGCTATATCACAAATGCTCCAACGACACTGTGCCTATGTCTGCAGGTCATAAGAAATATATGCATGCATAAACACACGCCTTCCCTATTTTGTATTTGTATTGGATTTACAGTAGAAGCATGTACAGTACAAAAGCACAAACTTGGCACAAATGTGTATATTGTTAAAGTATTGCAAAAATGTAAAACGGAATATAAAGGCACAGGTTAAGAGAACCCTGTTGACACAGAAAGAACATAGGCAAACATAAATATACCAAGAACCAAATGAAAACTTAATTTAGGCTGGTAGTGACTACAGATCTATAGAACACAAACAACAGCCATTCTTTCCCATGAAAGGTGAGCCAGTCCCCTGGTATGGAGCCAGCAGGTGCATTACAAAGCCTCATCTATTAATGATGGCCATGTCTTCCAGTTACACAAGTGGACATCTTCTCATATATGTCACCTGCTTTTGCCCCTGAAAGTTGGCGCATGCACACAAATCGGGCCCACTTAGCTTTACTTAAAAGCTGCTATATTTTACAGCAGACTGTGCAATGACTATTACCACATGTAACTCCCCTTCCCCCAGCTAAAACTGGACCAACCCGTATGTTGGCTTATTTGCCAAGAGAACAATAAAAACTGTTATCAGCAGGAGTGATGCTACACGCTATTGACAGTAATGAAGATTGAAGGGCTGGCTTCTATGGCTACAGGCTTGCCTCTAATAAAGCTGAGTGACCTTTGACCCCTCTGATGTAGAAAAGAAAGCAGATATCCTATAAAAATGTTCTAGGTTGGGCTGTATACGACACCTGTACCTGATTGTAGTGATGTTAATGAGTCACAGGCTGATAAAAGTAGAGCCACAATATAGTAGCCTTGTGCCTGTATATTTTTCTGTAATTCATCATATACTAGTGTATAGAATAGTCTGCTGTCCACTAATTTTCTTGATGGGAACATAACAAATCCACAATGCAAAATGTGTAGTTAAACACACTCGCCTTCTGTGCACATACTGTGCATTATGAAAAATCCCTGTTGGCTTACTACATGAAGATTGGTTTAAAGTTTTATAGAGCATGATTTCTCTTGGGCTCCAATCTGCCCCATCCACATTAACCCCTAACCTACAATAACCTTTGACCTGAAGCCACTCTTTTGAGACCATGGAAGCATGCCAGGGCATGTCATTAACCAGCCAAACCGCTGATTCTGCATAATGAATCAAATAAAGCTATAGAAATAGGCCAAAAGGACAAACATGAAGTCAATGCTGATTGTACCTAATCATGTCCCACCATTAAAGAACATTATTGATGCAAAAAAGCATTGAAACATTAGGACAAGGATGTGTGTGTGCGCCAGAAAACATATATTTAAAGAGAGTGTTCATTGCCAAACACAAGTTAGATACATGCATTAGCATTAAACAGCATTTGGGAAATACTGGGCTAGCTACGTGTCAAGCTATGAGGGATGAATGCTAATTATACATCGCTACGTATTCTCTTTCACACACGCTCTAGCTTATCTTATTCTTGTGACAGATTTAGGCATTAGTGCCGTCTCCTTCAGCGTTACATAATCTGCAGAGTGAGAAAAATACAGTATCAGAAAAAACTGATTTAAATGAATAGTCAAGTGTGTTCCAGATTAGGAAAGTGAAAAAGAGCCTGTCTGATTCTAATGCTGGAAAGACTTGCAATGGCAATGGTCGTGTCACCTCAAGCCAAACATAACAGAGCTGCTTGAAGCAGATATTAATTTTTACGACCCGTCTTCTACTCTGCGTCTACTAATATCACAGACTCAACTAATGAACAAGGAGCAATATAGGCAAACAGACAGATGGGGCCTGTTTCACTTTCATGGGACATAGGAAAGCATTTCTGCCACATTCCCTTCGAGGTGCTTCAAATCCTCCCCACGCAATATGTCTACTCTCGTCCTCTTCCTCTGCATCTCCTGTGGGACAGGGCCAGAGACAGGTGGCCAGTGGGAGACAGAAGAGCAGTCAAGCATAAGAAATCAGGCTATCAGATACTCCCATCCACACTACGGGCACAATTAGACCTGAGAATCTACAGTCATCTGACAGCATGCCTGCTACAGACCCAGTCACATATCACACATGAGAACACACACACAGCTGGCTGGCACATGCTTCCACATCACAAACTTATTATGCACCCATAGACTTCCCCATACATCCTTGCATCTCATTGAACGCAGAATTCAAACAGACTATATATCAAGACATAAAGCTGTCTAAACCTAATAATAATAAAGTTTGCATTTTAGGCGATAGAACCAATCAAAATAGTAAAAAATGCCAACCCAAACTGGGTCAATGGCGTCCTCGTTGCACGTAGTACACTATGCATCTTGTAACAACGTTTGAAACATATCTATCGCCTGGGGTGTACCTAAAGATGATGCCCACTACGCAACAAGCCTGTCTGCTGAGCCTGTGGCACTGACTGGGATATCTACAGTATCGACAGGCTGCAGCGGCAGCGCCGGGCAGCGCAGACCAAGGGAGTGACGCATTGCAGGTACAAACACACCAATCAGAGCGAGCTATTTCACCCTGCTACGTTCGGTGCCTCATCACACAGTAGCAGAAAGTATTCGTACGCAGTTAACTAGAACTCCAACGACAGCCATTTTAATTTCGAATTTACGCTTAAACCCCTATAATTATAACACTTTTGGAATTAGTGGTTAGGTGTTGATTTTTTCATCCTTTTTGATTATCTGAGAAATTCTTTATAGTGATTTTTATTAAGTGAAGGAAATGGAAGTTAGCGGATTAATCTAAAAAAGAGGAGGAGTTAAAGAGTAGCCGTTAAAGGCGCGTCCAGTTCCCTTTTCCTCAGTGCATTCATAGAGGTTTCAAGTGAGCAAGTTAAGCCTGTGTGTTGTTTTGGTTTCTTACGGACTTTATCGTAAACTAGCTGCATATACGTCGAAATGGTAAGAAAAACTTAAATTTCATTTATGCCATCCGTCAGCTGTAACGAGACTGGAGAAGCACAGCATGTTTATACGGTTTCGGCGCCGGTTTTTCCCGACTGCTCATACCGGTACTACGTTAGTTAACGTACCTTACTACTATCGGCCACCCTAAAGCCAAAATGTTAACAGTAGATGCAAATTAACATTGCCGACAAAGTTCCGCAAAATAATGATTATGCTGGTTTGATGGACAAATCTAACGCTCTTAATGAACGTGAATTACCCTGTATATGTCTTAAGCAGAAATATGCTTCAGTACGGAACGGTAAAGATAGGCTACCCAGATAATGCTACATTTGTAGCCAGCCATCTGTTGGTATTAAATAAAATGACTTGTGTAGCGAAGTAGTAATGCTGGTCTCATTATCTGGACTTTCGTCAAAGTAGGGTGATCTTGCGCTCTATTAATAACGTACGCAGTTCTGATGGTGACGATTTAAACTTAGGGCGTTACATTAGTACAATTTCACGGTGGACGGTAAACTGCCTTGTCTGCCCTGTCATTAGAAGCTAGCTGGCTAGCAGCGCTTGCTTTACTACCAAGTTAGCGGGGCAGCTAGCTACTGCCAGCTAGCATTTACCGCCAAAATGTAACTCGTTCATTGTGTGTAGCCAAGGTAACGGCAGCTTGGGATCTAAGAACATGTAGCCGGTCAAGCGAACTAGACGTGGCTGGCAAAGAACGTATTTGTAACATTTGATTTTCAGTGCGTGATATTAGGACAAATGTACGGATTTTGTTGTAGGCTATAATTTAGAATTGAAGGAATTGTGTTGGAAGGCGACACTGAGCGTTTGGTATGAAGCTAAACTAGTTGTTAAAAAAAAATGGTACCTGCAACAAATCTATTCTCTTCTGCCCCCAGGCTGACCAGCTGACAGAGGAACAGATTGCTGGTAAGACATCGATGTATTGAGATACTTCTATCCTTCAGGGACACTGCGTGTGATATGGAGCATTCCCTGCATTGGATTTATAATTTTGCCTTTTAAGGTGTTCCGTAGGACTAGTCATAAAAATGGGAATTACCAGGCGGTTGCCTGCTGGCTTGGTAACACTCAAGGACTTCTTTAAGGCAAACCTCTTTGCATTTTTCATGATTGGCATGCAATAAATGATGTAATCAAAAGTGCTGTGTGTAATGCTGGTGGTTGCGTTGGCGCCTTTTACAATATGCGCTGTGTCCTTTGCACTGGGTGTGTTCTTTGAGGCTAAAATTAATCTTCAAGGAAGGAAACTCTATTTTATAGGAGTGCAGGGGACATTTTTCTAGGTGTGAAATTAGTAATTGTAATTCCTTGTGGTTGGTTGTCTCTCTGCAGGTGTAGTAGTTTTCTGACCATGTTTAGGCTAAAAGCTGTTCCTGTACATGTGTAAATGCATTAGGAAGCTCCTTATTCATACCAACATAGCCTAATCTTTTTGTGGGTACATCCTTGGCGGATTTCCTCTATAGTGTCCATTTGGTGTATGTATCCCTGCTTTATTTGAAATGGAGCACTAATGGTGTAGCTGTGGCAGTTATGGATAATAATGGAAGGCTTTTTATTTCATCCTGCAGAGTCATTCATCACCAGTCTTTACTTGAACAGAAAGCATGTGGCCTGTGTTTGTTGACCCTAGAAACAGTGGGGCAGGCCATCATGGTTGCCATGTTGACAAGATGGTGTCACTGCATATAGTCTTTATCACACTTGCTGGGCACCCCGTCCTCTATCTTATGCAATACCTACATAGGCGTTTATGGTTAACATCCCCTTGCTTGCCGCTTAGTCAAGGCTACAGATTCTGTTAAACCAGAAATGTCTGCAATTTGCACTCAAAACAAAATGTCATCAGTGTGTTGTAGCTTGTATATAATTGAAACAAGAATGGTGTAATGTCATGAGCTGATTCAGGCTTTAGTTGAATTTGTTTGACATGCTAAAGGATTGAATTCTGTCATCTCACTAAGGCAAGGTCCCTTGCCCAACTTTTTTTTTCTCTTTAAATTGCCGTTAAACAGTGTAATGTAATTTGTGCACTTTAGTTGCTTCCGATTTATTTTTTGATCTTTAGTACACTTATCTTTCTCAAACAGAGTTCAAGGAGGCATTCTCGCTTTTCGATAAGGATGGTGATGGCACCATTACAACCAAAGAGCTGGGCACAGTCATGCGCTCTCTGGGTCAGAACCCCACAGAGGCAGAGCTGCAGGACATGATCAATGAAGTGGATGCTGATGGTGAGAACTCCTGTAACATAACTTATTAGGGACTCATTACATCGGATTATTATACCTGAATGGAAATACTTTTGGTCACCAGGTAATGGCACGATAGACTTCCCAGAGTTCCTGACTATGATGGCCAGGAAGATGAAGGATACAGACAGTGAGGAAGAGATCAGAGAAGCATTCCGTGTTTTTGACAAGGTAAATTCCTCTTTTTTTTTTTTCTAATACCTGAAGTAGCACTCGCTGCTTGCATGTTTACCAACTAATCAAATTTCAGGATGGGAATGGATACATAAGTGCTGCTGAGCTGCGCCATGTGATGACCAACCTGGGAGAGAAGCTGACTGACGAAGAGGTTGATGAGATGATCAGAGAAGCAGACATTGATGGAGATGGACAGGTCAACTATGAAGGTTGGTTCACTTGTCCTCAAATTATTTTTAAGTATTTTCCATCGAGTCACAAATTGATTGCTTTTTTTTTCTTTGCAGAATTCGTACAAATGATGACGGCGAAGTGAAGGCCTTGTACAGATTTCTTATATATAATTTGCCTTTTTTCTTTGTGTAATTTATCTGTAAAATCTTAATAGCCCCCTTCGTCCCTGCCCCTTGCTGTCCAAAGGAACTGCATGTAAACTGCATAGCTCTTGTCCCCGTGTCCCTTTCTTTTGCTGTCATGGTGTTTTGGAGTGACGGAGCGGTCTTTCAACAAGATGCCCGTGGAGGCCTTAGGCAGCCTGAGAACTTGGAACCTTCCTCTCTTGTGGGCTCAGGCCCCCTCCACGCATGGTGACATTGGAAACCTGTCTGCTGGTTGTCACTTGGCAACACTGTTGGCATGGAAACAATGTAGAGGGTTCAACTCTGCATGGACTATGGACAAAGTATATACAGAAAATTTCTCAGCATTGCACTACTGCAAAAAAATGACACGGGTGTATCTCCTAGGTACTCGTACAAACTCTTTTTGTATCTGCTGTTCTATATACCAGAAACGACTAATCTTACTATGCTTTTTAATGTTTTACTCACTTTTACGTTTCTTTTTTAAATGGCCACTGGTCATGCCTCAAATAATCCATTCCAAGTTGTATATTTTTGTTTTCCAATAAAAGTTATAATCTACCCAGATTTGAAAATTGTCTTGTTTTCTCAGTTATGATGGAGCCTGAGTTTATATACGCTGTTATAATTCCCAATTTTGTATTGAGGGCGGGATGCTCCTTTTTGATAGCTCTTGTGTTTCTTTTTTTTTGTTTTTTTTTGTTTCTTGGTGCACATAAAATGTTTACCGTTAAGTGTCCCCTGTGAAACTGCCCTAAGCACTGAGAGGAGCATCAGCCAATGCCTCTTAATGTTCTGATATGCTCTGCTCAAACCTGTATTGTAATTTACCTAGCACTGAGTAGACTCAAAGGCTTCCATCTAGAAGTGCATATGATAGTAGTGGACTACATTTGCCCTCTACTATCCTGCCCCTTACTAGGAAAATCCATGCGCTACTGGTAAAAATCATGTAGAAGCTAACCTGCTCAGTCTTCACATATGCCCAATTAAAAGTTCAGGTAACAAGTGTACATCAAGACACTGATGTAAATAGAGGTGTACCTGGTTTGGTTTTATTTCTGACTATTGAGTTTGTTACAGTAGCTTGCAGAGATACTAAGTTTGTTATTTTGATGAATGACAAAATAAAGCTCTATTGTGGACCTCTGTCCTGCCTCCTGTTTTTGTACAGCTGTGTGCTTGAACTTTTGTAGGCCTGGTTTTGTGTCCTAGGGGCTCTATAGTTAATTGTCTATTAGCATATTTTGCTAGGAAAGGGCTATAGAAGTACAAGTATTGTATTTTTAAAAGGGTAATTTGCTAAAAAATAATGCAAATAATGTAGCAAATTATGAACTCATCTTGCCGAAATCATTTTATGTGTAATTGCCTATTAATGTTCACAGTACTTGGTTTTATTTATATATATATATATATAGCGGTTATAAGTGGTGGTTTTGAGGAATTTATGTACTGTGAAAAGAGCTGTACATCCTTACAGCTCTTTCCAATCCTGTGTCTCCAAATGCCACGTGAGAGTTCCCTGACAAGCTGGGTAAACTTGGCTCCTCCGAATCACATGTTCCATGTTGCCTAGCAATGGAGGCGAATGTTACGCTTTCATTCCCATAGAGAGATTGCAGCAGGCTTTCAATGATGGACCTTAGTTCTGGTGGCATGATGGTGTTCTTGTGTTCATGAACATTTCCCCATAAAGGCATCTTAAGGACCAGTAAGCAACATATGGTATGATGCTTGAACTGAGGCCCCTGGTTAGTTTGGGTTTCTCAAGGCAAGGACTCTACCATCTAATTGCAATTCACTTATTTTGTCTTACAGTTCATCAAATTTTTGTCAAGGACTTCTTGACACTTCTTGAGGACTTTGTTCACACCAGAGTCTTACAACAAAGCCAGAAGTCTAAATTTACTGTAGGCGTCCACCGGGCCAGCTTGCTGAAAAATTAATTGATAGTGGAGTCGCTACTATAGTAACAGTCACAGTTTGTCGGTGGTCAGGTGACGGCAGACAGTGAACCACACAGTACAGTGTTAGGTATGTCTGCATGGAAAAACAAACCCCTCTCTACAGTCCATGGCATGTCCAGGCTTGGTAATAAAATGGAGTTGGTAAGGATCTGCAAAGATTATGAGCCATTTAAAACCCTTGTAATTTACAGAATTGTTTTAATTGTTAAGTGTGTCAAAATTTTAGTTTGTCATGAACAAAGAAATGAAACTAATTTATTGCATATTTTCTAAAATGTTATTTCAGGTCAATAAGACAGCAGACCTTTGTGGCCGAGGGAGCTGGTGGTTGGCAACATTGAAAGTAGGTGGTAGACAATATCCATTTTGTAAACAGACATCAATGGGTATCATTATAGCTTTTAAAGGGCCCCTATCGTAAATTCAAAACATTCCTTGTGTTGTCTGAAGGGATCCGAAAAAGACTTGAATCTGTCTTAATTAGCCAAATGTGGCCTAAAATCTTTTGAAAAAAAAAAAACATTGGCTAACAAAAGCCAGTTAGAGTTGGGGTGTGACATCATTTTTGGATTGTAACCAATCGTCTCTGACCTATCTCCCAGGAAGATAGCCAATCAAGTTAGGGTATGTTAAAAAGTGCAACACAATCTGAAATGGAATGCTCCAAAGGATTAATTGGAAATAGGAATGACATGGGGACTTTAATAATCAGTATATGGCACATTTAGAAGCTTCTATGTATCTATGTATGTTCTAAGTAATGGGAAGGGTTGGATGAAATCTGTGTCGTCCCCCCATCATTCCATTCTCCAATCCTTCCCTCTCTCTTCTATTTTACAGTAAAAATGCAATAATAATCCAATTTGACCAGGCACTTCCTCTCCAATCTCTTCTCATCCTGCTCCAGGACACACCCGTCCCAGGTCACTATAACATCCGGGACTTCATTGAGGAGGCTGGCCTGAACCCTGTACGGAAGACCTATGGTTTTAAGAGCATGGGTAGGAAAGCCCAGATGCTGTGTGTACGTAAGGGGGACCTGTTGTTACCGGGGGTCTACAACTACAGGGACTCCACTCAGGAAGTCCTCAAGCGCCAAGCATCCTACTCCTTTAAGAGCTGCCCCCGGCCTGGAACCCTGGGTGTCAGTGACAAGGTGAGAAATGGAGCGTACACTATCATAATAACATTAATAAACAAGTTTTATAATAGCAATAAATCAAATATTATCTAAAAATCAGGGTCTCATATACTGTATGTGCAAATCATGAAATAATTTTTGTTTTGAGTGCATAAATAAAAGTATAAAAAAAGTGTTTCAGAAATAATAATACGATAAGTCAATGGAGCACAGATAAATATTTAGCCTAGCAAAGAAATGTATTTAATGGCCCAATGAATACAATTATACTATTGGAACCATAGCTTTCCACATACCAAACAGCCTACTCATGAATTTATCCTTTATATTTATCCAGGATCTATGCACTTCCCCGTGTGACTACAATGTTACAGTGAAACCAGTGGAAAAGAGCCCATGCAAGTAAGCACACAGCTGCCTCTCTCTCTCTCTCTCTCTCATCCTGGGAATCATCTCTTGATCACCCAATAGTTCCACTTGATACAACTTCAATCCTCTCTCCTCTTCTCACAACAACTGACTCAGTCTTTTGCTGTAGCTCTGATCAGGCGTGATCTTTTGTCATTGTTCTCCTGTCTTCACGCTCAATGCCTCCCCAGCTTCTCACCCCCACTGCCTAACACACTTCTTCTCTTCTTGCAGGCATGTGATGTTTCGGTCTGTTGTACAGCGTATCAGCTTTCGACCTGTGAGTATCTTGTCTCTAATGGTTATTCTTGTAACAACCCTAATGGTCCCAGTAAACAGGTTCATTGTATAGGTTCTGGATACACATCATTGGCTCTATCTTACACCCCACGCAAAGGTGCGCCAAGCGCAACGCAAGTGTCTTTGGTAGTTTCAAACCGATGCAGTTGTCCTTTTCACGTTGTTTAAATAGCAAATGCACTTGTGCCCATCTGAGTGCCCGTGGGCGTGTTGGTCTTAAAAAATGGGGTGTATTATCAAGACAGTAATATGCGCCTACATAGGTGGGTGCACAATGTGCTTACACTCTACTTGTTACACACACAGGGATGCACAAACATGCAAAAGATTAAATATATAAAAAAATATTACAATTTGAAAGATTATTATTGTGTACATCAAGATATTTTATCCTGCTGTTGCCGTAGATGGTCTGCTTTCACGTTACTACAATTGGGGGGTCATTTAGCAGACGCTTTTATCCAAAGCGACTTACAATTGCATGCTGCTATTACAGTACATGGAGCTGATAGGGGTTAGGCGCTTAAGGATGCTTACAGGTAAGCCAACTCTGGGGCTTTAACCCATGACCTTCCGGCTGGGAGTCCAACACCTAGACAGCTAGACTATCCTGCCCTGCCCCCCCTTACTACTGGGCAAATGCGCCAACATAATAGCAATCCGCCAAGGTGTAACTGCACCTGGTTTTTAAAGGCAATGGGAGATGACACTCCCATCGGTTTATTGCATGTTACGCCCAAAACACATCCATGAATAATTAAGAGACCAAGTACAACCCTTTTGAACCATGCACGATAATTTTTTCTGCTGTTAAACTAGCAAAAGTGGATTTGGACATGCCCTAAATGCACTTGCACCATTCGCTTTAGACCATTCGTGTAGATCGTTAAAATAGGGCCCCATGTGTCTGAAATGGTTGATTATGACATGAGGTTTTATTATTATTATTATTGTGGGACATGTTTTTTCTAAAGCCCCTATGGACAACATTTAACTGTTCTGCAGCGATGCCTTGAAATTCAATCCTGCCTCGTCATTTTCTTTTTACATTTTACCCACTGCACAAATCCCCAATGGCTTTTAAATAACGCAATTGTGCGATCATAGAAGCTCTGTGGGGGTAGAGAGAAGTGCGAGACACTCACAGATGTGGGAGGGGCATAGTTTTTGTAACGCTTCAACCACAAGGGCAATTGGACACAGATGAGTGAGTTTTATCTTTGTTTTAACCACAATACAATTTACTTATATATGAATTAGGTAAGAGTGAAATGTCCTGTGATTAGCTGCTGCTTACACATTGACTGCAAGGTTACTTTTGGTTTGCGTTCCAGCCTGATGGGTATTTGAGCCACGCTTGCAGCTGCTAGGTGGTGACAGAGAAGGAAGGACACTAAGACATCCCAAGGGTGTTATTACTACAGAGTTGGGAACAGCTTTCAGCTTTAAGCGGTGTCACAGTGACTGCAAGACAAGTTTACTGTCAAAGGTTAAACAGCTAGACAAATCCCGTAGCGATGGATCTGAGGGTAGTGGACCAAATAGATATACATGTAGGCAGGTCAGCTGTTCTGAATGGTTTACAATGCAAGGTGTAGCTGTGAATTGCATGCAGCCAGAGCTCAGCGCGGGATGTTGATTTCTACATATCCAGAGAGAAATCTACAAAAAGCCGTCTGTTGTATATATTTTCCATCCTGGGGCCATTATGTGCATTACGTGTCCTAGATTTACAGTATGTGTTTTCTTTCTACAATGTCCTGTGCATATGCTTCTTGGAAAGAACGAATAGTGCATTGGGCTTCAGGCTTGCTTTCAAATTGTTGTTGATTTGAGATTTACATGTGAAGAGGTCCGGTTGGGGAATTGAGCGACACCAGTGAAGCTTTGATACAGACTGGGATGGCGGCAGGCTTTAGCAAGGCGAGCTGACAGCCACAATTATTGAAAGGTCAAAGTTTAAAAGTTTAGCTAGACATTAGCAGCATGTGTCAGTTATTCATTCTGTGCCCCTCTGAGGGAATGCTGCTAGGGCATGGTGCTGCAGTCAGAAACTAGGCCAGGTGCCTTAGCTAACACACACAGAAACACCACCACCAAAGACACGCCTGTTAAAAGAGTTTCACTGCCCCTGTACACTCTCCACCGGATCCTGTGAAATACACCTGCATTAGCACCTCCCGGCCGGAGCTGGCCACGGCTGGTGCACTACAGGAGGATCAAGTGAACTTGCCACTGGGATCAAATAGCATGTAATGGTAGCAGCCAGCTTTTCAACGGGCCGGAGAAGAGGAAGCGTGACGTGGCCTCGTCCCCTTCCCTTTGTCTCGTCTTCTTTACGACTCAAAGTGGCTGGAAATGAAAAAAGGCACCTCTGCGTTCAGGGACGTTAAGCGTTTCACGTGCGAGGAGGGGGCATGTGAGCTATTTCTGCGCGCTGTGCCACCGGTATGTGTGTTAGTGGGTGGCAGCAGAGGAGAAGTGAAAGGCAACTAAGGAGAGGCAGAGAGAGAGAAAGGCAGAGATACAGGCTGACTTTGATGTTCTTTGCAGAACCAAATCACTTAAAACCAATATGTAACACACCTTACACCCACCTTAACAAGGGAGATAGAGAGGAGATAGTCTGGGTTAAGGTCATATGTCGTATAAGGATATGATTTGATATACGATATAGGTCTTAAAACTATCAGTCAGAGATCTGAATGGGGTCACAGGCATATTCCTGGTGTACGTGCGCTAGGTTTTTATGAACCTGGAATTGCGAGGGTGTATAAAGTGATCTACTGTACAGCTAGTCAACGTCATACAAGCCTTCCAAAAGTCAAGTGAAGTTGATCTGGGGGGGGGGGGGGGGGGGGGGGTAAATTTTAAAAAAACAGGGAATATGTGGTTTTTTATAGCCAAATTAATTTAAAAAAAAAATTTTTTTTTTTAAAATTTGGTGCTTTTTTTTGGGGGGGTTAACACAA
>JAOEHI010000007.1:366501-389143 GCA_025447815.1 Percopsis transmontana | reverse complement strand
CACCCCCCCACACCCCCCCCACCCCCCCCCCCCCCCCCCCGGGCGGGCGCGCCCCCCCCCCCCAGAGAGAGAGAGTAAGAGAGAGAGAGAGGGAGAGAGAGATGGGGAAAATAGACAGACAGAAACGAGTGAGAGAGAAAGGAAGGATGGAAGAAGAAAGTATAAGAGATGGGATGTGTTTTATCTCTCAGCGATTTATGAAGCTCCTGCTCAACCAGTGTGGATATTTATCTTTGTGGAATCTGGCGTATGTTTATAACATTCATCCTGACTTCAGAGGAGCAGCATTACTCGCAGATCATCTGTTCCCTCTTTTCTTCAGCAGGCTTCGACTGACTGTTACAAATACTAACACTGTAGCTTGCTGTCATTTTCTTTCCTTTTTTTCATACCTAGATTCAGGCATTTCTTGTTTAGGTTTTGATTATGCATTAAGGTCTACAATATAAGTAGAATTAATATTGGTATGGTATCATCAGGACAATACTGTCACAAATCAGATTTGAAAACAACTGTTTCATAATGAGCCAAAACCGGGTATTGCGAGCTAAATGCTGAAACAATGTTACTATTCTTCCATTTATACTTATAATTGATGCTTGAAAATAATGCATTTGCCATTTTTCTCAGAAATGCTACGTTCTACATCTACTACATTCAACAAACAATCTACATTTAGCTAATCTAACACAGCAATCTTGTCCATAGGGGCTTTAAACCATTGTTAGCTACATTGTGACACTGAATAAAAATTACTGTTCAGTCCATCTCTCCAATGTAGAAGTTCTGTAACTGCAGTATAGCCAATTTTGGCATTGAATCAAGGTAAAGTGGGAACCAGAGCTTGACCTCTCTGGGCCTGCGCCCTGAGGCAGAACTAAATGTTCTTTGCTGTAATTTAACTTAGATGGAGCGCCCTGTTGCCTGGTTACATGGGAGGTCTCATCTGTCAGAGCTGCGGATACCTCGGCAAGAATGCCACCTTTTCATTGAGCGACTTCAGACTGGATGTTAAAAACGGAAAAGCGCTTTCTCTGAAAGGTAGAGGTGGCGTGTGGCAGCCTGCCTGCCGGGTTGTTGAAGTTCAGCTGTTGGCAGGAAGGGTCCACTGGATTTTCAGAGCTGTTGTCTGGATGCCTCCCCCTGTCCAGGCTCCCATGCTGGTGTCCTCTTTCCCCTGACAGCCTTTATGGGCTCCCCAGACCACCTGTGGTCTTTGTAGGCATTCCCCAGCAGAGCCATGATACCCCTCAAATACATCAACCAGCCGGCACAGGCTGGTGGACAAGGTGGTGTGCTATATTTTGCCCTCCTGCTTCTCTCTCTCTCTCTCTCTCTCTCTCTCTCTCTCTCTCTCTCTCTCTCTCTCTCTCTCTCTCTCTCTCCAATCTCAGGGGTTCATGAGATTCCAGGATTTCAAGATTTTGAAATATTTGTTTTATTCTTTTTAAAATATATATTTATAGACACTGATCGATTGCGTTATAGTACCCCCAGAAACCCCCAAATATCTTCCCCAGCTCAATGAAATCCAGGACTCCAGTGGGAGGGGTAAACAGAGTGTGAGCCTAGGTTTTCTGTAGGGGAGGAGTAGAGAGAGGTGCAAGGCTCTCAGGTTCAGGAGAGGCATGCGGTGTCACAGTTTTAAACCAAAACAGCAAAGTTTTTGTAATGCTGGTTTCAACCACAACTGCAGACCCAAATTGTGTACCTTAAGTGTATCTTTAATTAAATTAAATATTTCTATTTTATCATTTTGGCCAGTGTTTGGTGTAATTTAATTTGTGCAGCAAAAATACAGTAGCAATTTTACATGTCCACAGGTACGGGTGCTTTTCTTACAGCTGTGTATGACACCTCAGCATTAGTAGCCAAGTCAACAGCTTTTATTTTTTACATTTTTTTTTAGAGCTGACTGGTGCTCCAATACCTGTATGTCTGCGCTGATTTCTGAAGCTGAAGTTACCAGGCATTCATGGCATGGGGGGGGGGGGAGGCTACCAGACCCCCTCCATTTCTCACAGGTCAATCATAAGGCAATGCACATGTAACCGATGCACACTCCTGACTTATTGCTCTGGTGAGTGACATCTAGACTAGTGTAGGGTTTCATTACCATTACAGTGCAGATTGTAGTCTACCTGCTATGGCATCAGCTCTACGACTTGTACAGTAGAGTAAAAACATGAATGCTCTTGTTATGTTATTTAAGATTATGGGAAATATATACAGACTGTATTTCTATGTACAAGATGTGTGTTATGGGGGCCATTCCCGTTAGCAAGCACTAACATTTAATCTGGGCTGGACCTGTTTGTAATACTACTATCTCTGTTTTGTTTTTGCTTTCATTCGCCTTGGTTGAACAAGCATAGGTGTTAAACATCCATGAGTTATTTTTATGGACATGCGTACATGCTTGCCTGACTCTCTTGGCCTCAGCCTTTTAATAACAACCACATCTTGACTAAGTTTGAGGAGATGTCCCTTAGTAGCCACACCCAAAACAGCTGTAAAGAGGCACACACTGTTGGGAGTTATTGTGCTGAACAAACTTTACATTGCTGACACTAAACTACACCACTGACACTAAACTTTACACTGCTGACACTAAACTACACTACTGACACTAAACCTTACACTACTGATACTAAACTACACTACTGACACTAAACCACACTACTGACACTAAACTTTACACCACTGACACTAAACTACACTGCTGACACTAAACTTTACACTACTGACACTAAACTACACTACTGACACTAAACCTTACACTACTGACACTAAACTAAACTGCTGACACTAAACTTTACACCACTGACACTAAACTACACTACTGACACTAAACTTTACACCACTGACACTAAACTTTACACCACTGACACTAAACCTTACACTACTGACACTAAAATGTACACTACTGACACTAAAATTTACACTACTGACACTAAACTACACTACTGACACTAAACCTTACACTACTGACACTAAACTACACTACTGACACTAAACTACACTACTGACACTAAACTTTACACTACTGACACTAAACTACACTGCTGACACTAAACTTTACATTACTGATACTAAACTTTATACTACTGGTACTACATTACTGACACTAAACTTTACACAACTGATGCTAAACCCTACGCTACTGATACTAAACTTTACACTACTGATCATAAGATGGAACGTTTAAAAGACGCACCCCTCCGCACATATCATCAATGGCATTATTAATACCTGGCCTGTGGGAGTGTGCACTTTTAACAGATTTGAGGGCACATATTATGAGTGTTTGGAGTGGTCAGGGTGAAAAAAGCCCCACTCTGTGTGTGTGTGTGTGTGTGTGAAAACATGGAACAATGTGGCCATTTATAGAGCGAATGCCACTGCCTGCAACAAGGGCCCTTAACATATTAGCCATGTGACTCGCTGGAGCACAGAAAATGCCTATAACAACCCGACCCTGCCCCCACCCACAACCCCTTGTCAGATTCAGATGTCCAAAGACAGTACAAGAGTTTGATTATTAGCCCCTAAATAATACAGCTTAATACCCCAATGCCAAACCCTTATTAATAACAATCTATGTGTAAACATTGATTAAATGGTAAAATCCTTGCATCTCCAAAAGGTCAACTTCATAGGAATTTAGAACAGGCATATTCCTCCAAATATTGCACACACAATTTTAGAATTATATAAAAAGAGGATTTGACTAGGTTTTTAGAGCACATAAAACCCACAAATTAAACAGCAAAAAAGTGCAATATGTGCGTGTCCTTGTGTGCGTGTGACTTAAATTGGTTGGAGTTGGAGTTTATGATGTCACACTGAGCACAGAACAGGGGGAAACAAAACGTCTGAACACAGTGAGAAACACAGTCCAGTAGAATAATTATACGAGCGAGGGAGTGAATCAGGAAATAGCTTTTGGTTTGGAAAACGCTGCGTTCGAGGGACCGCTGCCATATACTAAATGAAAACAGGATTTTTTTAAAATGCAGAGAGAATGAGGGAAGAGTGTAACACTTTTTTTCTTCCTTGCAAATTGCCGGCAAGGTAGCCAATGGTCAGCAGGGAGGTGACGTATCCCCAACTGCCACTTTTTAACCTCTCCATCAACCCCCAACTTGTATCAACCACTCCCCCACGTCTCTCTCTCCTTTTCTCATCGCGTGTATCGTGCAGGTTGGCGCACTCTGCTCTTCCCTCACAAATGCTGTAATGGGTGTCTTCCCAATCAGTTTTTTTTATTTTATTGCAGGAAATTTCAGCACACCACATCGCGTGAGCTGGAGCGCTGCTCCATTCTTAGCTCGGCACCGTCGAGTGCCAGGCTTCGCTGAGCCTGCCAGGGGAAGGCGGGTGGAGGAGTTTAGGAGTTAAAGTTTAGCGCCAACCCCATCCCTCTTTTTGGTGAGGTCACCAGATGAGGCGTTCTAGACCAGTGGGAAAAGACAAACAGGCACATTGTGTGTGGTTTATAGGGTTGTCACCCCCCCCCCCCCCCCCCCAACCAACACTCTCTACCACTGCCACTGTTTGTAGACTAGGTTCCTCCACGTGCCTTCCACACACCTCATCCTCCCTTTTCATTTCAGTTCCTCTCCTGGCAAGCACCTAGCTTGTTCTCTGAAAATAAGGCTGTGGTTTTGGCCTGTGGTTTATTTGAAATAATATTTGTTGTACCCCGCCTCCCCGGCTCTATTCTCCCTTAACAACGGCCATTATTTTTAGCTCTGTGCTGGGTTCTGTAATTTCCTGTTTGAGGGCTCGGTGCCCGTTAGCTGTGCTCAAACCACAAGTGCAGTCAAACCTTGCTTCTGTGCTACACTTTAGCCATTCCCAACACCCAAGCAAAACCCTTCACCTACGACTTCACCCAAGACTCTACAGTACTGTAGTGTTTGGCAATGCAAGGAAACCTGCCACTGGGTTTTTGGCCAGAAAGTCATCACAAAACACAAAAGCTGTTCAGACAACTGTAGTAGACTGTGGTTGTACATGACCTAACTGGTTGTATTATACCTCTGTGTCTAACTCCTTTTTAATGTACTATGAAAACAGTTAGAGACACAATCGAGGAGAGTTGAGACGGATTAAGCTTTACAGTTTCATTACACATTAACAAGTTATAGATACTAGAGTCACATTAAAATACACCAAACAGTAGGTATACACTGTAATGTAACTGTATTTAAGGTTATAACTACACAGGAATACAAAGGTGCAGGTTATATGTAAGATTGTAAGATTGCATTGGGAAACTCCACATGCACAGCAACTCTGGGCCAGTACTTATCCTTACCTACCGAAAGAGTGCATGTGGACAATCAGGGCCCTATAGCCACACTAGCTAAAATGAATAAACCTTCTAACAGAGAAAACAGTCTGCAACTGTTGTCCGGTGATGTGTCGACAATGGGACTTCCCTGGGGAGAATATAAATCAGAAAAGTCGTGGGGTATGGCATGGTGTACCCCTTCCTCCTCACCCCCGCTTCTTGGCTGACCTGGGATAGACCCTGAGGCCAGGATGAAAAGCCTCTGGGTTTGTTTGTGGTCTCCCTTAGCTGATTCACTTTTCTGTGAAAAGCCAGCTGGGAAAGGAAACCGCAAAAAGAGCCTCATTTCTCATTGTCTGTGTCTCTATCTCCCCTCTCTCACACTCTCCTTGGTGTTGCACACTGTTTCACTTAGAAACAAAGTGCATTGATAGTGCTGCTTTTCACTCCCCGGGCTTTTGCTTGTTGATTTTACTTAATATGGTGACCTGGTATTTGCACCAAACTTCCTGAGTTTGTTTTAATGGGTGTTGTTTAACTGATGGGTGGAGTTGGTTCCAAAGGGCAGTTCTTTTATAGTAAGATTGCAAATTTATTTGAAACAACGTGCATTGTGCTGATGCGGTTTTATTCAACAGATTTATTAACAGATTTGGGGTTTGTTTTTCTTTTCAAACTATTAAGTTTGCTGGTAAAACCGTCAAGTAACCGGACTGGAGTAGTTATGTTTTAAGTTGATAACTACAGAAGGTACCATGCACTTGGTGTTTTACGCTATGATTGATGTAAAGTTGTAGAAGCAGATTAGCGCATGTTGTTTCTGCATTAATGTAAAGGCTGATCGCTAGTCTCAACGCCAGCAATCCAGGCCGTGACCCAACATAAGAAAATACTGTTACCACAAATCCCATGCCTTCACCACCACAAGGCCTATGTGAGTGCATGGCTCAGGCCATACTGCTGCCTCCAGAATGGCGCACCAACCACCACAGGACCCGTAGCTTCAGCTCCAGCTCCATATCCTTCCCACCGCACAGCCTCGGGAACGAGGGATTAAATATAATGCTCGCATGTCAAGTCTGCGACGCGAGAGAGGACAGGGAGGAAGGAATTTGTCAGAACTCTGTAAACACATACACACAGTCGGATCACGATGCCAGTGCTCCAAGTGAGGAGAACTTTCCGGAGTCGCTCTGAGAGACGGGGGAAACCAAAGGGTGAGAGTTAGCAAGGCTGCTGCACGGACCTGTAGGGTTTACCCAGAGGCCAGCCAAGCTGCAATGATACATTGCAGCGCAGGAGAAAGAGCCAAGGACGGGGAGAGAAGAAATCTGGCAGAAATGACAGAGAAAAGGTGTGAGGGAGAGAGTATAAGATACAGAGGGCAATGCGGGATACATAGCAAACCCTACAATCTAAAGTAGGTGTACAAACAGGATTCAGTTCAGCTGGACTGTACCAAATATTTGGTGGGGGGGGGGACAGAGAGAGGTAGAGGATGCAGACTGGCAAACAGGTAGAAAAATATACAGCCGTGGAGTCAGGGAATGAAAGAATAAGCAAGTGAGGAGGGGGTTAGAGGAATGAACAGGACATACCCGCTGAAATTTTCCATCTTCTCTGCCAGAGGGGAGAAAAAGAAAGAGAGGTCACTCCAGATGCCTTTCAATGTCCACGTGTTTCAACTTCTCTGAGAATGGAAAGGAGTGTGAGGAGCAGAAGGAGGTGGGCGGGGAGAGAGAGGCGAGGATGGCGCAAAGGAGAGAGTTCCTTCGAATGCATTCGCTTTGTAGATGTCCAACAGGTGTGGGGGTTCTGGTTTGGGGAGAGGGGGGGGGGGGGGTCTGAGACTGAACGGGCAAAGTTGAGTATTATATTACATACAATGGCTTTACCAAGTCTGTTATACCAGCAACCATAACACAAAGGTCACTGTATCAACGTAGTTCCATTTGACAAGCAATAAGGCGAATAATCTGTCACCGTTCTAGAGCTGAGGTCCGATAGCGGCTTCTCCTCAGCTCCAGATGACGGTGCGATTTCCCTGTTGCTCTTGGCTCAGACACACGTGGCTCGGTTGGCTGTGGAGGGAGCGGACTCTCAGCCCTGATACCGCCCCCTCCTTGTCCTCCACGCCCCTTCTCAAACACCAGGAGGTAGGCTCCGCTCCGGAGGGTGGAGAGTGTAACATAATGTCACTGGCCGAATATATTTCTGGTATGAAATATGGATGTGAGCCCTGTGTGCGGCCGTGCACAAGTGCGTGTGCGCGCATCTGTTCCGAGGTTAATCGGAGGTCAACGCCACACTTTTGCCGCCACAGACTTGGCGGCACTCCAAGGCTGGAAAGGTGGGGGCATCGCTCTCTCTCACCCTGTCTCCCACCCTCTTTCTTTCCTCCTCTCCCCTACACCTCCTGCTTCTCCCAGTGCAGATGCGTGCCGAGGACTGGCAGGGAGACATGTGGTGTGTGTCTGTGTTGAGCTTTCGACTTAGCACTGCATGTGGGGCAGAGTTATGGCTTCACAGTGTAAAAAGAGAAGGAAATGAAAAGACTAACTGGTTGCAGACAGAAGTTAGCTGCGTTTTAGAAAATTATACCGTGAATGCTATGAAGCAAGAACTAAACATACAAACACAATAAATTGCCCCATGACACGCTGCAGCAGTTAACTTTAAAGTTAGGAAAACAGTTGAATTAAATTTGTTAAATCAAAAAGGAAATTGCACAAGAAACCACAAGGACTCATATGGAACTAGGCAGTGTAATTAATGATTTATCAAGACAATACTAGGCTTGATAGAATATTAGAAAATGAAATGTAACAGAAATTTAATTGTTGGCCATCAGCAAATGAATTCATAAAAACCTTATCTCAATAGCAGTCTGATAGTTCTCATCCTTGACATTTCTTTTTCTTATGCTTCCAGCAGCAACTACTCATCAATGCTCAATGTGCAAATCAGATGAACTCCATCCATCCACACATGCCCAGACCAGACTAGACCGGACCGGATAATGGATATTATGAATTTGGCACACACACAGACAGAAAACAGACAAAGCCTTCATGAAGGTGGATGTCCACTGTTCTCTTCTCCCCCTACATTTTACAATCTCTCTCTGGGAAATGAACATTTCTAGAAGTTTCGTTTCTGGAAGGAGACTCTTTTAGGAGCACTAGAGGAGTGTTTTGAGAGCGTGTGTGTGAAGCCTGTGTTCAGATAGGCATGTAAATGCCATTTCTGGGTTAAAAGGTATAGCGTCAGATTCTGCTTCTCCTAATCCCTCCAACCGAACCACCACTTGCTTTCTGGGTACGCGTCAATTATTCATATGCCTCGGGTTGCAAACTTGAAACCGATAACCCACATGCTATTTATACTTGATTTCAAATGAACAAATACTTAACTGTAGAGTTCCAGGCAGCTCGGCCGCGTCTGTCTGCATAACCAGCTCTGTGTGTGGGGAGGGGTAGGTGGGGTTCAGATAATCTGTCACTGCAAAAACAGGAGGAACCAGCAGCTGTACGGTCTAGGTGAGACGTCAGGGGATTTATTTATTTTTAAAAACTTTTTTTTTTAAACGCAGCCCCCCCCCCCCCATCCCCAAACACACACAATTGAAAGATGCATTTTGTTTTGTTTGTTCCACGTTCCCCTTATATTTATTTCCTTCTAGGTAATCATGCAGGCCATATTATGAATAGAAAAGCAAAAGCATAGCAATGAAATATCATGCGGTCTTATCTATGACGTGTGCCTCCAACATATGATAAACCCCAGCATAGTTTGCCATCAATGAAAAGATTAAATAAAAATAAAAACCGACTGCTACCACCATCAGATACATTTTCCCCACAAGCTACTTTAGTATTGAACAGAGTTTAATGATCTAATATTTGTACTACTATAATGACTATCCCAACCCGTCTTTAAAAGAAACTGCCTAACGCCAAGTGTATACATCATTGGCAAAGCAAAGCGCAGTAGAACCCAGGTGAAAAGACGATGTCACACAACGGGCCAGTGTGGATTACACTTAACAGTTTTATTTGGAATATTAAGACAATGAAGCATAAGCCAAGCACCAACAGTGACAGCTACAAGTGTCGCATCATACAGCTCTTTTAAAATGAACAGGATATACTGGAAAGAAACGACTGCTTTGTTTTTGGTTGTTTTGTTTTTTTATGAACGGTGAAGCAGGCAAAACGGACACTGAAATGCAAACATGGCTACATAATTTACAGTCTCCAAATCCTGACGGCGGTGGGGGGGAAAGAAAAAAAAAAAAAAAAGAAAAGTATAAAGAAGGAAGAAAATGGAACAGCAGTATTAAATCTGACAACAGTTTGGGTTGGCCACCAGATCTCAAGGGCTCTCGTGATTGGTCAGAACAAATACACCGGGCTCTGGGAACGCAGCAGCGCTGTAGAATGACGACCATTAGTTCCCATCACTGTCAAGTCCTGTTGCCACGGCACCACACAGCATGTGCACATACAGCATTAAAGTGACAAGAGCATTTGCAGCCATTGTTACAGTACACTCCATTGCATATTAGGGAGAAGTAATAATGAAAAAATAATAATTCTTTAGTCATACATCTTTTCTTTTCGGTTTGCATATAGCACTCAACACAGCTTTCCAAAAAATATATGGGGAACATGAGAATACAATTTTGTTTTAATTTTTATTATACATTTATTTTTGTTTGTCCTCTTAAGGGCTGAAACCATCAGTCATATACTGGGAAAGGGGGGGCATTAAGACCTAGGATCTACAGCCATGAATTTGGAGGAGACTTCAGGCCCGTCTACTGGCACAAAACAGACCCAGTGGTTTCGCGCCAAAAACGAGGCTCTCGTAGTGCAGCTAAATAGTGTGGTTCTAACGACAATACAAGTTGAAAATAGATAAATTCAAAGCATTTTCTTGTCCAACTCAGAAAACAGAATATACATGTAAACACCTATCCTTGTTTTCCCTTTGTGGGAAGAGTCACAGAGAAAGGTGGTGCTGGGCTAAACGTGGTCCATGTTTATACATCCCTGCTTTGGGGCGGAGTTAGGCGGCACGTGCGCGCGTGTGTAAATACATGGGGAACTGTCAAGTGTGTGTGCGTATGTGTGTGTGTGTTCCAGGCAGATAACAAACCACGGATGAATAAAGGCTCCTATTTATCATGCATACATACGCACGCTATTGTTTGCGCTCGCTACTTCCCATAGGGAAAACTAGGGTTGAGAGGGTCCTGGGACTTGACTTGCACCGGGCCTGCCTGAGAACAAAAGGGAGCTGGGGTATGTGGGAGGGGAGCAGCAAGCATTGTTCATAGGGGTCACCTATAATCACCCCTCACAGCCAACTCTGCATCACCTCCACCGAACCCCTCTATGTGGCTCTTCTCTCTCACACACACACACACACACAGATATTAATGGCTGAACACTAATGAAATTACCCAGGACCACCGTCTCCTACTGAACACACAGCCCTGCCTCCCTACCTTGAGCTGACAGACACACAAAAACACAAAGTACACAATTAAAGTGCCGTTTACTTCAACAAGCCCCTGCTGCCATAACAGGAAACCAGGGCACTCAATGGGGCATTGTGTGGGCTGGGCCGACGCTCTTCCACGCCAGTCTAGTCTAGCATCTCCCTAACGGGGCTGGCGGGCCGAGGTGGGGCAGCAGGCTGTGCAAACAACAGGCCTGAGGTCCGTTCTGCCACATATGCTCTGCACGGAGATGGCAAGGATGTGGTAGGAGGGAGGAGAGCAGAGGATGTCGAATTTAAAAGAGAAAAGTCCCCCCCCCCGCAACAGTCACACACCACCTATTAGGCAACACAGAGCGGCCCTTTTAGTGCCTGGTAAATTTAGATCCCAGCGAGGTAAAATTAGCCTGCGATTAGTGCCCATGGGGTGGGGCGGGGCACTGCCAGGGGCTGTCTGTTAGCAGTAGGCAGTAGCATGATGGACAGGTGGCAGTGTAGAATGTTGTTCGTCTGTACAAACAGGTACACGATTTTTCAAGTTGACAAGTTGTGAAACATAAAAGTGCACATGCAAGAGACAAAAAAAGTAACCGCCCCCACTAAGAAATGCATGTGGCCCTTTAGTGCTATTAACACATATGGGCGATTACACATGCAATATTCAAGCTTTCTGAAATCAAAGTGCAGGGCAGAGGGCAATGTATGCCAGGGGGATCCGTGTGCGACTAAATCATTACACCCACAACCTATAAAATGATCCATTAATCTCGTATTGTCTGCAAAATAAAAATATGTTGTGTTAATACAGGCAGACAGTGGAAAAGAGAGGGGCAAGCATTGAATACTCTGAATAGTATCTAAAACTTTCCCTAATATACACTTTACCAAACGATAGTAGCCCTTGTTACACAGTGTGGAACTGGCTTGAAATGCTCTTGCACTTATTGAAATAAAATGTGTCATGGCTGAAGACTAACACTATTCAGACACAGTGACAACACGTACTAGTTAATACTTATTAACTGTGTGCAAGATCTTTTCAGAGTTTGGTCATTGACACTGATACATGAAAAGACCTTTTAACAGACACATACACACGCTCACACACCCACATAAACTAAGCCCTAACAACCATGATGCCATGTAGGCCTAAGCCCCGATACTACTGACATGATAAATTCTGTTTAAAAAGCTCTTGTTGGAAGTATTCTGTTTGTCCCCAGCCATGTCAAACTAAAGGCATTTCCTCAGGAGACAGTATGAACACCTTATTTAAACCCAACTTGGCTCATCAGCTGTAATCACTTACTTCAAGACCTTAATGCCTATGGGCCCTCCCTCAACGGAGCACATGTGGAGATGTATATGGGACAATGTGGGCGTCTAATTAAAGGTATTGTGTGAGGTGTGGAATAACACTGACACCTTCAACAGGATGAGCGCTACAACTGGGCTGATATTGGACCCACTATTTTTTAAATCCTCCTAATAAAGAAGCAACCAACAAAGTGACAGGGAAACGAATGCATGCGTTAAGTGTCAATGGGAGGAAACAAAGTTACATTTAACCTGTACACTAAACTCCTAGAACTGAAAGATAGCACCGCTAAAAAAAAAGTTTAAAAATGTTTTAACGTGCACCATGAATCACAGGGCGAGCTCAGAGCTCATGCACCTTCTGTTTATACATTTCAGTCAACACGTGGCTGGCCGGGCACACATCAGCGCATCTCATGCACCACTAGACTGAAAAGCAACTGTGTGAAGAATCGCTCTCTAAAAAAAGGCACGTAGGTTGTACTTCGCTGAATGTTCTTCAACGGTGGAGTTCATTCATATTACATAATATGGAGATGACTGGGTGAAAGTGTTGTCAAGCCAAGAGAGATAAGGGCTTGCCTACATGGTCACAAATACAACTATGCAATGGGGAGATTACTTAGAAGGGGAGGGGCTGCGCTGACAAAGTCAACAATGAGCTTAATAGTAACAAGGCCGGAAAAGTAACGCAACTCCCAATAATAGTGCGTGATGTCACCTTCTTTGCCGACACATTTTAGCAGTGTCTTTGTCACAGCTGTTTAACAGAAACATACACTGTAATGCAGAGGAGAACAAAGCAATGTCTGGGATCCTGCTATTCTACCACTTTGCAAGACAGTCCTACTGAAGTCTGTTGTAACTTGTGATGTTTACTCAGTTTTGACCACTTCACCATATTCAATTTCCCTCTATGGAATCTCCACCCAGGGTAAATGCCCCATTCCCAAGGTAGCCTCATTATAAGCCCTACCTTTGCAACATAGTGATTGTGAGCCCTGGAAGGACAGCACTGTGCCTAAAATTCCCCTTAAATGGCTCGCTAGCACAGCAAGCGTTACTCATTGAAACGGAGGCGCAAGGCTCCCTGCACCACCACTACAAGTGTGTGTGTGATGAAGAAACTACCAATCTGAGATTAAGGGTGGACTCATCCCTTTTCAGCTTGACCACTCAAAGTTTTCAACAGGGGGCCAAATCTAAAACACTATAAAGCCATAATACAAGATTGTGAAGATATGAAGCTGTTGGACAGCCACCCTGGGAATTAAATATTAATTCATTAAATATATAGGACTATTGATGTGTATGTATTTGTGTGCGTGTATATACAACTGCATGCACAGAGTTAAAGTGCTTGTGACCAGTGAGGAACCGACTGCTTTTATATTATAAAAAAATAAAAATAAAAAATAATAATAAAAAAAGGGGGTTGAGGGGAAACACCCCATCGCAAATTTCCTCCATGTCATTTCCTAGTAGTTGTTCCTATGGAATACAGGGCCCCAGACATGCCGTCCTACACTCTAAAGACCCTCCCACAGCCTGTCCCTGACCTGGCCAATACTGCTCCATATAGGAGAGTGGGCCGGGCGATGCCTTTGTGGCTTCATCCACAGGACAAGCGCCTACTGCGGTTTGCCGATAGCACCTCCAGACACTCTCTCAACCCACACTGTAAAGCGCTCACAAAGTGAACTGTACAAATTAGCTTACTGTAGGGTCTATAGCTAGTGACTGGGGATGAACAGGGGATGCATGCAGGCAGGTCCACAGGCAGGGGGACGTAGTGGGATCAGGCAGACACTTAGCACAAAGCAGAAGAGAAAACAAAAGCACTGAAATTTGTGCTTTCCCTCCCAGTCAAAAAACCAAAACTATAACACTAAAACATGTGCTTGCCAGACAATGTTATATTGAATATAATAATATTTTTTCTGTGATGTAAGTAATAACTAAAAACAAAGATTAGAATGAATCTTGTGTAGCTCGGTTCACCTAAACTCCATGCCCACCCTGGTGGAGAGCCGCGTCAGTACGACCTCTCCGGATTGGCTAGTAAGGAGATTTCTCAGAGTTTGCACTTCTCCTGCAATGTATGTGTGCAGGTATTGGAGAGGCCCCGCCCTATTTAACCTTGACTGGCGGCTCCCTCTCAAGCCAGCGAACTCGTACTTTCTGTTTGTAATGATACTCCTTGAGGAAGTCCTGCAGCGCCGGGGGCAGTGGCAGAGCACCAATGCCGTCGTAAGAGGTCCAGCGGCAGATGGCGGCACGGGCCAGGTGCTGCAGGCCGAAGGGAAAGGTCCGATGGAGGGGAGCCGTGAGCAGCGGTTCAAAGAACATGCAGGCGCTGGGGTCCTTGTAGTGCTCCAGCAGTCCCGTGACGGTGGAAGAATGGAACACACAGGGGTCGTGAGCATCAAAGCTGAAGTTGTGGTTCCACTGCTCAATGCGGGCATGCAGCGAGCGGTTGTAACGTCGGAAGCTGACGGAAAAGAGGTAGTCCTCCTGGGCCGAGTCTCGCAACAGGAAGGTGCCCTCAGGCCGCCCGTCCAGCAGCGCCTCGGCCTCGTAGCGGTCCATCACACCCCAGTAGCAGGGCAGAACTGTGATCTGCAGCAGGTCTGGCACCAGGCAGTGAATGTAGTCAATCTGGGTGTGAACTTTCCAGGGCCCCGGCTGCTGCCGGCTCAGGTGGCCCTCCCCGGAGGCGTGCCTCTGCTTGGGTCTCCTGGCCTGCAGACAGAGGGTGGTAGAGTCCTCCTCAGAGTCACAGTCCTGGGCTGATGCCGCAGCCCCAAGCACCTGCCCGCTGGCCCCGGACAATCCAGTCCCTCCAGAGCAATTGGCCCCCGTGGCCCGACCGTCCCCAGAGGCCTCTCCTATGCCCGGAGCCATCTTTGGTCCCAGTTTGTAGAGAGAGGAGCCCGGCACTGAGGCCTCCAGGGTGTGGATCTGGGCATTGGGCGGTGGGTCCACGCCCTCCTCGATGCTGAGCCTTCGCCGCTCACGGAGGCGCTCCTCCTCATCCTCAGGAGACGGATGGGCCGGGTCGAAGACATCCAGCAGGGCAGTGGAGGAATGCGGACTGACAGGTGCCGTGTGCTGCTTGATTAGATGCCATTTGTGAGCCAAGTCTGAGCCCGGTGGGAAGGGGCAGGTCTCCAGCATAAGCTCTGTCAGGTGAATCTTTCGTTTGGGGGTGACCGGTGTTTTAGACGAGCGGGAGCGTCGCCGAGGGGGTAAGGGAAGGCAAAGTCCCACCGTGTCGCTCAGCCTCTGTCGAAGAGAGCGAGCACTCAGGCTGCGCGCTCCAGACACGGAGTCGCCCGTCTCCTGGATGGAGCAGATGCCATAACGCCTGTCTCTTCGTCCCCCGCTGCCCCGTGAGCGTGCAGACCGCCTGTCTGCCTCAAGAGAGCTCTGGGTTTTAGTGGAACAAGAGTGTTTTTTCTTTCCTCCCCACGGGGCATGGCGAGAGTACGAGTCCCTCCGTGCCAGGGGAACCCCACCTGCTCCCCCCCGCACATCCTCAGTGTCCTTGTCGATGGTTATCTCTACTATCTGAGGTATGTCTGACACACAGTTGTGGTGGCGACGGCCAGCTGTTACTAGCGGGAGTGGCAGAAGGCTCCTTGATGGACTGGATTCCCCGGAGGTCGACGCCTCGCACGGACCACTTCCCTGCTCCAGGTTCACCACAGAGTGGACGAGGTCCACCTCGACGCCGCTGTCACCGGGCCCCGAACTCTCGTTGTGGAAGAGGATTTGGCATTTGCTCCTCAGGTTACTCCACATCTTGCCCACTTTCTCCATCGATAAGAGCCCCCCCCGGGACCTGTGGACAACACAAGGCACACCGGATTAGGGCACAGTTGGAGCAACCTCACAATAGTCATGGTAGTCTGAGAGACAGGCCACATAAAGGACGTCCTACATTTTTATTCCCCAGACTACTCTATCTAGTAATTAGATGTGGTGGGAGCGAAGCAGGCCAAAGTGTCTGAGAGGTGGGTAAGCTCAAGTAGCTGGAACAACAGCAAGTTAGGAGTTGCCAGGCAGACGTGCAGGGACACAGGGCCATGGCTATAAATGAACCCAGGGATCTGCTCCCAGCTGATCTGCTGGTATGTACTGTATTACAGAGCCAGTCTAGACCTGACCAAACTTTCTCTGTAACACCAACAAGGCAGGCCACACACTTCCATGCCCATTTAGTTCATCACTATACTGTGGTTCAACAGAAGCATTCAACAGGTACTTTTGTTTAGTAGTCATGCTATAGTCATGCCTTGATAATACTGGAGGAGCATGCACAGAGTAGTTAGTATTGATTCAGACAGATTATCATTGTGGCTTTGCAAAGTCAGCTAGGAAAGGCAGGCTTCTGTGATGAACAGGAAACAGGATTAGCCTTCATTCAGCACATGACTGATTAAGTTGATTAACTGGGGCTTTCTTTCCCCTGCCTACTCCAAAGGTTTTCACAAACCAAACTCCTCACCTTCAGGCCAGACCGTCATTATTGACCTGCTTTGTACAAATAGATCTGGCTACTCAACATTTGAGTTGAGTTTACTTCAACAGCAGTAAAAATATGACTAACATTTTTGCAGTGATGTTGGAAAATGTTCTTTCTCAAAATGTAAGTCATTGTGTTCCTGCCTCTACCGGGCCTTGGCGAGTGTGGGGAATCGTCTGCCCCATTGTATGGCAAGAGAATCAATGCTACCTACAACATATTTTAGAAGCATCATTTAAGGAGCTCAAGACCACCCATTAATGTGCCCAGGTTTATAATTTAGCAGATCAGAAATGACTAACATTATATGCATGCGCCAAATATAGGCATAGAATTCTGCTTAGAATTAAATGTGATTTTTTTTTTTGTAAAAGAGATTCTATTGTGTGTGCTAAAGTATATTTTACTCATTATATTTAAGACTGAGCTTAAGGCGTACAGCATACAATTAATACATTCAATTACCTCCAAGCAAACTGGTGATACATTGGTGTTTCAGTATTAAATGCTGACTCAGCAAATTCATAAGGGGGTGCTAATGATGCCTATTATATTCATGTTGGTGCCCTATAGCAACAATATCTGGGCTATTAATAATGTAGGGTTATTGAGACTTCAAGGCCTTTTAGGCATAGATGAAAACAATACCTTTGAAATAATGTAATTATGAGAGATTCAGTATTAAATATTGACAGGACTTTTTAATGCTTTTATGGTATTTTAAAAGAATAAGCATACTTGAATTAAGTCTCATGTATAATGACATCACAACAAGATGTTAAAACTTCAAACTACATTGGCCTAGTGATTATGTTATGGCTGTTGAGGATTTATAAGATGGATAATTGCAGCTAGCATTACATCATTACAAATCTCCACTTTTGGGTAGGCTGTAATTTTCTGTAAAACTTATAGAACAGGTCACTTCTATATATTGTAAAATGCCTGCCATTATTCTCAAGGAGAACTAACCCTTGAGTGAAAGCCCCAATGAGCTATGTCAATGAGAGTATAATGGATGCCAATGCTGCTCACAGACAAAGAATACATTTAGTTCATTTTAAAACAGACGAGGTAAGCCATTTTCCATGGCACTGTCCCAAAAACATTGGGCTATGAACTGATGTGAAGATTGAGTAATATGATATAACCTGCATTATTTTTATATTTTCTTCCTATGCACTGTACAATGGCTGAGTCGTTGTCTGTAATTTGGGCTGGAATTTTAATACAGTTTAAAACGTGTTTGAGATGCCATATGGTGCACAGTTGTCAAAGAGAATATTCATTTATACTTAAGTAATTGTAGTTAAAATCAAGAGCAGACAAATCCTAAAAGGTCAACCAGTAATGAGTACTGGGTGACCAACTAGGTAACTTGCACGGTTTAACTAAAAATTTATAAAATGGGAAAGTATTCAAACAGTCTGCTCACTTGCTTACAAAATGTAACAGCAGAGAGTATAACTCATTGTATTGCTTTTAAGACCAACTGGAATTGTGAGGCGTTCCATCAGCTGCATCTTGGGAGGCTAGATTTTTCCATGTGGGTTGGCGTATTTTATTCTTCTGTTTGCTAATCAACAAAGAAAAAGCTCCAGTTTACAATTCGTGGTTGAAAAAAATAAAAAAAGTGGCAAGCTGTCTAGAATCTTTATTTAAACGTTGCCTATGAATCACCCAAAACATGTGGTTGACATCTGAGAGCAATAGCTATGATTTTACAAATGATTACATTTGTTGTTTGCAACCAATTTAAAAACTAAGAGCCTCAATGTTATGTATAAAAATAATTAAAACATTAAAATAGTCCTCTTTAACCAGCTACCAGGATGTAGAGAACTTTGCCAGTGTGTAAACCAAGGTCAGTTAGGTAATGTGCCACTGCCCTGTCTGCATTAGAATGAATTAATTCTTATTATGCATGAAATTAATTCTTGACCCCAAAATAATTCTGAAAATGTGATAAAAGATCCTCACCACCAAATTCGCGGCAGTGCTGCATCACTTCTGTACATTTAACAGCACAAACAATAAATAGTAGAGACCATAATAATTGGATCCACTGCAATAAAGTAGTGAATTAGCAGATTTTGTAAAAGACCCTTGATTCTAGAGAATGAAATGACAGATCTTAAGAACTAATGTCTGTCTAACCAAACTTCCCTCTGAAAATCTGAGAATACAAAATTAAAACGGCAGTAAATATGTATAATTTACAATGTCTGACACCAGTGACAGTAACTGCAACCTACTCTCGAATCCATTTAAAGTATTGCCTTGAAACTGAACTGCGCTACTTTTGCTCTTTGACAGCTCTACACACCCATTCTCATGGGATCACAGTGCTATAAGGGAGTGCTCAACAGCCAATGAGTTAAAGGGAGGAAGCCTTCTCTGACTAGACCAAAGTAAATGAGATATTTGTGGCTTATTGCTTATAGAACTTATAAAAAAAATGTAGATGACAAAGAGCTGTGCCTGGCCTGGTTAAGACAAGAACACTTTGCATTGCTTAAAAATCACATGATGGCTTAATTACAAAGATTCCTTCCTACGGGAAATGCAAAAAGTCTTCTTAAACTAACTATTTTCTCAATAGATAGGGGATTAAAAATGATGATACATTGATTCACGGAACTCTTAATGAAGTTTGTTTTACAGACGGATATAATAAACAGGACAACACTACAAACAAATATGCGCCAGCCATTTAAAATTACAATGACTCATATCAGTTTGACAGCAACGATATCAAACCTGGTTAGGGCAACTTTTGGAAGGCCTTTTCTGGAGGCCCCAATTATCCCCGGTCAGTTAGCAAGCTAACTTTGCACATTACAACCAATCTCCTGATCCTAACGTTACATACTGTGAGATTATTCGATTTGCCTTGAGGTAGTCTGTCATTTGGCTTTACGGCCTGATGTTGGATGATGTTCGACACCTAAAATCTAATTTTAAAGTAAATAAAATAAGCGCGAATAGATAGAGGGGCATGAAAGCTCGCGAGCTGTCAAATACTGCTACAGTAGCTATTCTTTCGGACGGGTGTAAGCTATTTGGCCAGCTAGCTAGCTAGCAGCCAGTTAGCGAGTTTAGCATGGGGGGAAAATCGACAGAAAATGGAACAGATGTATCAAGAAAGTATTTTTAAGTATCCGTGCAGCATGGACGAACGCCACATTTTCGACACATGTTCAAATATGTAACGTATTCACAGCTTACCCTTTTGTGTTTTAGAAAGCTCTACTCAACAGCTCTCTTTGTCTGCAAAAAATGGCTATCAAGAGAAGTCAGGCACACATCCCCCTTGCGGTCCACGGCGTCGGATGAAACCCCAAAATGTAAGCGGTTTGTTGTCAGTTTCATTCCGAATCAGTTAAAATAATAACTAACGATTATATGTGTTTCCGTTTAATAGCTAAAATGATTTCCGAGTGCCGCGAAAGCCTATTCTTTATCATGGTTAAGTCTTCTCTTGTCCCGTGGCCATTCCTGTTTCTGGCTGCCAATATGACGACGGTCGCTTAGCAAAGTAGAGAAAGAGTTGAAAAGGCGTACTGTAGCCTACATGCAGAGATGGAGTGGCATTGTATGGCGCCAATGAGAAGAAGATAACCGGTGCGCACTTCCGATGTCGCATACGGATGGGGAAAAACCCATCTATCTAAGCATTATAGGCAAAGCATGTCACCAATGAACGAAGAGAAAAGCGTTCCTAACAGCTTCTTGGTAACGTGGAGAGGTAAAGTGATGCTCATGCCAGCACAACCAGCATTTCATCCATGTCATGTAAGGCCCGAAGAGAAAATAATGGGACTGTATGCAGTGCCTTAACAGACCTAGATTGGCACTTACCAGCCCAGTGAGCTGAAAAGATTGGAATGTAATAAAACAGATATAGCCACGTGTTAATGTTCCAACCATGCAATGTGACAAGAATGTCATATCCTAGTTCTAGTCTTCCTTTCTTTCTTTCGTTCGTTCTTTCTTTCTTTCTTTCTTTCTGTCTTTCTTTCTTTATTTCTGTCTTTTTTCTTTCTTTCTAGTTATTAATTCATTGTAGAATTACATTTGCTGTATACACACTATTTTGTAGTGTGGCATAGCAAGTATTCATAGATGTCTGAAGTGAGGTTATTCCTGATATCCATGATAAAATGCATAATGACAAGAGGAAGTGGTGTTGGTTATTTTCAATGGGAGGTTAATGAGTTAAGGTCCAGTTCCAGATAAATCAGCCACAGCCTGCACACACTGGTTTCTGCATCTCAGAGTTGCTGATCTAATATTTACTATTACATAAAGGAAATGAAAAATAATTACATTATGGATGATTTTTCTGTCGGAGGCAATTTTACATAGTTACTGTCAGCATGTTTCCTAATGCACACCCCTATTCTCAAATATCTTCAGGATGTCCGAGTTATAGCACTTAATCGTCAACCAAAGTCAATGTACAGTATGGTGTTCTCTGTTTTGTACTGAAAGGGGGCAAGGATCATTGTTATACATGTATCTGTAATACTCAGGGACTTGATAAACGCATTGTAGCACAAGTGTGAAGCCATTTTTCATGAACATGAATTTGCCTACCTAGCTCTTTTGTAAGGTGGACATTTTATGCTTTCTGTTATATCTATAATTGTAAATTACTCTTTATGGAGAATATAATTGTATTGGTTTCTCCTCTTAGAAGGAATTCCCCTCTTATAAAGGGAGAGGTGGACTCAAGGAAATATGACAGCATTATTTGTGATGTAAAACAAGAATAAGATTTCTGTATTTACACTGGATTGCATTTTAAGACATTGTTAAAAATAAATAATTACTGAGTATAGAACAAGAACAATTTATTACAGTAAAATATGGAAATGTAGTGGTTCAGTGGTGATATTGACACTGTTGCCATCTGGTGACAGCAAGGTGGAAATGGAATTACACCATCATTTGTGGTCAAAATTTTTAGATCGTAGGAGTCAACAATGGGCCTGTGTTTAAAATGTTGTATTATTATATACAACTATTTTCAAGTTAGTTATTCTAGGCAAATAATAATAAATAATAATAATTAAAGTGTCTTCTTTGGACGCAGACATGAATGAATGGCTTTGTATTAACACATATCCTAAATGATCTGTCAGTGGAGATGTAGTTGAGATAAAGCTTGATGGAGGTGCAAGTGTTCCTTGGTGACCGTTTAGAACACTGGTATACAGGCCTACATGGATTTTATGAGTGTCTCATTGTGTAAGGAAGAAAGAAACAAAAGATGACGGGTGCCTTTTAGACAGACAGTTGACTGTGTCACATTCCTGCAATGTAGGCCTAAGTATAGTTTCAATGTAATTCGTAATTTTATTTACATCTTGCATATAATCCCATAATATAATATATAACGGAATGTGCCAGGTAAAATGCCTATAATTCAGCGTGCGCCTAATGACACAATTCTGTCACCAGCCAGTAGGCTATAGCCTCGAGTGCAGCCTGTGGCTATATGAACACTGGACCTTCACGTTTACATTGACGTGACACTTAAATGTCACACGACCAATAAAATGCACACACACGGGATTGTGAAAACACTTTTTCTCTGTGATGGGAAATTAGCGATCAAATAACCTACACCAAGAGCTTATGTGACACGTGAATTGACAAGGATGAATCGCACAGAAAAAGGGAAAAGAAATGAAAAACAAGGAAACAAGAAAAGGACAAACTTCCATTGAGAGAGCGTACACTAGGCCTATAGTGTTGAAAGAGCTTGGAGAACACGTGGACCCCAAGGGTCTTTTACCCACGCCGCTGCGTGCAGCAAAGGCGATGCAGTTCCTCACCAAAGGCTTCTACAAAAGTGTCCATGGTGAGTAAGCTTTGAACAATATGCATAATACAATTAGGTCATTTAGAAGACGCTTTTATCCAAAGCGACTTGCAATTACATGGTGCTATTACATGGAGCAGGTAGGGGTTAGGCATCTTGCTCA
>JAOEHI010000007.1:332780-350825 GCA_025447815.1 Percopsis transmontana | reverse complement strand
CCCCCCCCCCCCCCCCCCCCCCCCCCCCCCCCCCGCCCCCCCCCCCCCCCCCCCCCCCCCCCCCCCCCCCCCCCCTCTGCAATTTGAGGACCTCACAGAAAGCAGTGAAATTAGTTGGCCACCTAATCCCAGGGATCAGGCTTTTGTCACCGGGGCAGGTTGGACTCTGTTTGCTGACGGCTTAGCTCTCTGGGAGCAGTTGGAAATGATCAGCGGGATTTAAAAAGAGACTTCACGGGGCCACCGGCAAAACCAATAAGGGCCAAGCCAAGGTTGTTAGCAGGCAGTAAACTGACACTGGGTTAGCCGCCACTTAAGGCCAAAGTCTATAACACAATACAGAGGAAAAGGGCAGCCCATTTTAGACCTGCGTAGTGAACAACAATAGGAGCAATCTGACTGATAATCTGCCTACACGAGAGACGTGTTCCAGGTCAACTTGTCCGAGGAGGACAAGCTGAAAGCCACAATGGAAGACGTCATTTTCCCACACGGGAGCCAGCTGAACATCTGAACATTGCAATAGGCCTATGACATGCAGGGGTTTTTCTATAACGTGAGAACGTTTAAATACATTTCACAATCACTATAATAATTTCCAGCATCGCCCCCCCAAATGCTCTGCTTCCAACATCTCTCTCTCTCTCTCTCCCCCTCTCTCCCTCTCCACCGACGCTGCTATTTATTTATTATTAAATTAAATATAAATGGGGATGAATTAACTACTAGAAAGTGAACGGCGCTGCGGCGCCACCTGCGAGAGTCCGTGGGCGAACAGAGAGAGGCGCGTGGCGACGTGCGCGCTCACATTCCCCGTGTTCGCGCCGCCGTGGTTGACATGCAGCCGCTTGTCTCGGGCCTCGTCAGAGGCGGATTTACGAGCGGGCCCTGCCGCCAGACATAGCTGTTAAATGTGACTTTATACGCGACTTTACCTCCCACGTAGGCTACAACCACGCTGTCATGTAGCCTAACGGCCCACTAAATACGCGCGTGTTTTTTGGGGACAACGGATAGGCCGAAAAAACACGCAAGAGAACGCGTAATTGGTTCGATTTTTTAAAAAATTGGTTAAAGCCGTTTGTGACGCAGCTTACAGTGAGCCTATAATAAGGCAGTAGGCTACTAATCCGAGCGGGGTGATTGAACGGTTGATCCAACTGTTTGGATAGGATTTTCCCATTTAAATGACTCCTAAAGAGAATAAGGAGCGACGTTTCGTCAATATGTCCCATATCCAAACGGCACCCGAGAAGACATGTCTAGTCTACACATCATAGGCCTATTTCCTGCGGTAGGCTATTCGGGACTCTTCGGAGATGAAAATCGATTCGACCATAAACGCGTTTTATTCGTGTTGAAGGCGAGGATCTCTGCATGCGTAGGTCTACTTCATTGAGCTCCAGAGCAGGTGTAATGTGGGATTTTGGGGTCTATGAAATTAGACACCCCAACACTCCCTTGGGTAGGCTAAATCTTAATAGCCGACAGTAGACCCACCCTTTTAATACTATAATATAATAACCCTAATTTTGTATGTATTTTAGAAGTGTTTTGTGGATGAACCATGCCTATAACTAGGCATGGGTGTTGTCGAGGTTATAGAACATGTAGGCACATCATCACAACGAACGAACTCGTGTCATTTTTAGTGTTCTCTGAAACATTTGTGTCTGGTTATGAACTCGTGTTTATCCCGTTATGGGTTCATAACGTCGGCCTATCTATCGAAATGAAACAAAATAATTTCGATGGCTATTTGGTCAATTTTCTAAATCCAAAAGCGTCGTCTGTGTTTGGGAGAGGACGAGGCCAAACGTAATTCTGAGAAACGCCATGGACATATCCTAGTGTATGGCTAGTGGGCCTACTAACCAAACAATTAAAATTCACTCCAACATAACAAATACGTTTACTGTAGGCGACCATCACTCGCGGGCTTATAATGTTTAAGTCCATACATTTCGGACACAACTATCCCTATCACAGCTCCTTCTTGCATGGACCGGCGGGCCTTCTGTCTCATGTCGTGTCGTGTGTAGCTCTGGTGTGTAGAGCAGAACCGGGACGGAACTGACCGCTGGTGTCCTGGTTCTTGGAGTTCGGGTCGTGCGGGGTTCCGGAGTCAGACAGCGACAGCGCCGGGCTGCGCGCTTCGCTGTCCGTCAGCAGGTTAAAATCCATAACCGCCGGAAGCCAGGCTCTGCAACGTCAGAATATAATGTAGCGTCAGCAACAGCGAAAAAACCCCCCCAAGGGCTGAACGCGTAGCCTAAAGTAGCCCAGCCCCCGCCTGTCACAGTATACTAATTGGAAAATGAATAGCAGATTGTGTCAGATAAAGTGTGCCAAAAATAAAGCTGTTAAGGTCTTTTATTTTTGACTTTAGACTATATTGTTAGGCCTATAGGCAATGATAGACGTATAGAAGACTAGCATTTGATCTTTCCATTCAATCAATTCACGAATGCACGGGGTGAAGGCCTACCATTTGATCGGTTGCTGACATAATCAACTATAACAAGAACTGTGATCTCCGGTGAATTGATGCTAAGTTTAGCTGCTTCGGAGCAATAGAGTTATTGCTGCCATAGAATACACGATGACACCGCCAACCTGAATAGCAACCTCGTGATGTATAAGCTCCCCCAAAATAACAGCTCCGTGTATTTATACAAGCGCAGTCAACACCTTAAATATCCGGGACTCACTCACTCACTCACTGTCGGGGGTTTTATGATTTATGCGTGCGGGTTGAGAGCTTGGATCACGCGAGCCTTCAGGTAGATCTCGAAATGACAGACGTCCAAAACATCACCGTGATAATATTTGCCTTACACTTGTACCCCATCTCGACCCCACTTCTGGAATAACACAAGCATGCAGCTTTGATGACTGTAGCACTATAACTAGCCCTACAGTGTGTACTACGACCAACTGATTTTTTCGTTATTGCTATAGTGTGAAGTGTGCTCTGAGGGAAAGGAGGCAGTCCAAATCGGATACAGTCTGAGATATATATATAAATAATTTAACTATAATTTAATTTATCTATTATTATTTATTTATTATGATTGAATTTCCATGCAGCGGGGAATTTGGGGAAAAATCGGACATTCCATGCCAGACTGTGCTGCCCTCTGCTGCCAGTCAAAGGGGGCCATCGTGTGACTTTTGTTGGCTCCGTCGTAGTAGCCCATGGCACTGTGTCCCCATCCACGGGCTAAACTTCAGACACCCTAGACGCAATGGATATCGGGCAACTAAACTGGTTAAACTCATGAACCAGACATGTCCCTGCACCGATGAAGCGGTTGACGACACAGCAGCCATATAGGCGTCAACGTTTTTATAATAATTAACGGACCTCCTCTGTAGGCCTATGGCGGCTATAAATGAGTTCAAATAACTCTTTAAGCATCTACCTCTCCGCAAAGCATTAGCACTAGCATGTGACGTAGATTATTTAAATTCAGAGTAGACCATAGCTGACTGAGAGAAATGTGTTTTCGAAGCAAATAACATATAGTATCTGGCACGTTTAATGTAACCATTATAACACAGGAACCTCTGCTTTATGTGTAGGGCTATGGCCTGGCAAATAAGTTTAGATTAAGCATATTTATTATTGCTGATATATAGGCCTATGACTCAACATCTTATTTACCGAATACTATATTACTTACCCTATTCAAGGCCTAAGCATCGCCCTGCTGAATCTAACTCTTTTATTATGTGAAAAACAATTCCTTTATGCATCCATTCGTTTTCTTATAAGACCTGCTGTTGTTTTTCTTCTACTGAAGAAACAGTAGCCTGTTCATCACATGTCAAAGTCGAGGCTCGAAACACATTTCCAGTCAACTGATAATACTCTTTTATAACAATATACTTTACCCACCTATAGAGCTCAGTTTTTAACGATTACGTTTGGATGATTTCTGTGCTTACAACTGATGTTTACATAGTGTTGTGCCAATAACTAACTAACAGAAACAACAAAGTCAAGAATACTATAACCATACTTCTTATCTGTATAGTGTGATAGGCATTTCTTTTTCACATTATTGTCTAAAATCTCAGTCTTTTGATGATGAAGCATGTTTTATATACGTCGTATATATATTTTTTTTACCCCAGCTAATATCTACAACGATTTGAAAGAATAGAATACAGAATAGAATAGGGTCCATATAAGTCCAATAGTTTCTGTTTCACATGCCTGAGAGAAATATACGCTCTCTCCAGAAAGAGAGTGGTTCTCCTGTGCTTTTCTCTATCCAGGAAAAGGTCAAGTCAGAGATTACAATTGTAAGCATACTGCTCCTGTGTTGTGGGTTTATACTAATGACACTTTGATATGGATTTGTGGGTTAAAGTTGACTCGCAGGTCAGAACGCTCATAGTTGCAACTGACAAAACGCAGCTTCTCCTTACAGAGAGTAGGCTAGGCTATCGAGCGTCAGTACAAATACACAGAAACCCCGACAAGAGACGATCTAATTCATAAATAGTTTACATTCATTTTCTCTGTACTTTTAACCCCATTCAAATCAATAGGCCTGCACCCTTTACTGTTTGTACTTTGCAAACACTCGTAATCTTTGGTATGAAACGAGGAATACTGTAGTCCACTCTATTACGGTGGTCCGGCATACTTGCCTGAGAACAGCGCAACAGCTGTCTTGTGTGAGCGGCCCAGCAGGTGTGACCAGGGGGCCAGAATTTCCGTCAAAAATATGAATAAGATCCGTCCCGATCCATGTCCATTATTGCAGTGGTAAACAGCCTGTTCAGTGCGGTGCTGAAGACTGGACTGGCTTGGCAGGGATGGAGTCTTTGTGACCCAAGCCGGTGATTTTATCAGAACAAGGTGTCAGTCCCCTCCTTAGAGGTGCGACAAGATTATATTTCCAAATTAAAAGCCCTCCCCTCAGCAACTCAATATGGCCAAAAAGATATTGCTAACTGACGCTAACAAGCAGCCTGCATCATGGTATGAATGGTAGACTTGGGACAGGCCTCTTTAGACACAGACGTATAGCCGTATGGGGTTTTTGCAAAGCAAGTAAGGCCTAGGCGATTGTCTTTAATGGTTATGGCTTTGTACGCGGCGTTGTAAAAATTCCTTCTCAGCAGTTCAAGTTGAAGATTTATGAATGACTGAGACTTCAAATGTTCAAAGTTCAAATGTAGATCCACTAATATAATAATCACATATATTTATGTAAACCATATTATGAGCGGGGCTATACAATTTAGATACAACAGCCTTTGTATCTTACCCATCATAAAACGTTAAAATAATATTTTTTAGTCTGATAAACGCATTCAACCGTAACGCGTGGAATGCGTAATGACACCGTAATCACTGCTTCCTTACAAGGACCTCTACTGATGTCCACCAGCCTTAACAAGTGTTCCACGGACGTAAAACACCACCAGGAGGCTGACGTGAAAGTGTGTGTGTGTGTGTGTGTGTTTACCAATACTGCCGTGAACTCGGGGGCCCGGAGCCTCGCGCTCATATTCAGCCACCAACGCAAATCAACACGGACACGAGCTGCAAGATGAGAATTTTCCGTTTGCATAAATTGGGCCGCTTTACATAAATGACAGCGGTGACTCCGATCTCATTAAAATATATATCTAATATTAATAAAAAAATATTAATGGAGGCAAAAATCCTCTCATTTTTCAGGAGATTGTCGGGTCCATCTGTTGAAGCAGACTGCCATACATTTCCGATGACTGCGGGCATTAACCGTGGAATTATTCATAAACGCGTCGAGAATTAATTCCCGGGATTAAGAGTTGATTAAGATGTGTGTCACTTTGCTGTCTGAGAACTTATTAAGGGCCTCCTCGAGCAGGCGGCAGATGGAATTTCAGTCCAGTGTTTGTAGATGTTAATTTCTCCCCTCCTATAACACCAATTTGCATATGATTGAGGAGAGTCAGGGCGAGGCTCTGCATGCACGCGCTATAAACCAGTGTTGAGGTCCATAAAGTGCGCGCAGCAAAACATCACCTTCTTGCTCTAAAGGTTTGGGGGGGGGGTAGTTAGAGCACGTAACTGGGTGCCACGTAACAATAATTGACTTTTTATCCCAGAGAGAAATTTCAGTGACGTTTAGGCTACACAGGCACGCACGCACACCACCGTGGGTGCGTGCGTGTAAGTGATACCAGTAATAACAATTTCTTTATTTTCAAATAGTGGTGGGATGTGCACACTGATATTCTACTCTTTTTTATTTACTATTTATAATACAGACATATTTCCGCGTTTGGAAAGTTGAACTAATGCGTCCACATTCCAAATTCTGGATGTTTGGAATGTTATGCCATATTCCTACAGTAGTAGCTGTAAGTGCGTGCATGCGAACGTTTATTCCGTGCCATTGCAGTGCCTCATAAAGAATGGATCGATTGGCAGTTGCGGCTGGTTTGATGGTCTACTCATAATAGGCTATACAACCGACCTGAAATACAAAGGGCCTAATAACGTCATCAAATAAAAGTCATTCATAATTATAATTATTGTGTTAAGTGAAATTAACAGAGATAATTTCATTATAAATGATCGGAAAGCTAGTTCGTTGAAATGCATTTTTTATAACGTAAAATAAAGTAAATATTTTAAACAGAGCGGGCCTGTGATCAGAAAAGCACTGCTGTAGTCTCGCGCATATACATTTGGATTTGGAATGTATTTATCTATTTAGTTTGTGTATATTTTTATGTGGATTCATGCCAAACAATTTTAAACCCCGTGTAAACAATCAACCGTCTATTTGACCCTTTTCTATCAAAGACTAAATTTAAAATAAAACGTTGGCTACTCATCCTATAGGTAAAATTGCGTAGGCATATTGTAGACCTGCTGTATTTTGTTGGCAGACTGCTGAGCAGACCATGACCCAATGACAATATAGAAAACACATTGGGGACGAAAACCACTTCAGGAAAATATTTACACTGCCTACAAAGGCCAAAAGGGATAATTTTCATATGACCTCACCAGGGGGCAAATGCAACGAGGCAATTGAAGATCTATTGGCGAATAAAATATATTTGACTATATGAATATATATGCCTATACATATCAAATCATGGTTTATAGGCTTTTAAAATAAGTGATTACACAGACTAATGATAACATTATTCCGGGCTACGAAAAACAACGAATTGCACGAGTGAACACGCATATTTACTACAAATACAATACAAAACTGTAGTTAAAAATATACATATTTAAATGCCATAAGTCATTATTGATTATGAACACCCAGATCCTAATAAATCGATTTTTTGGGGGGGAATTAACGCAATAAGCTATAAGAAGTAATTTGTCTTTCGAGCGCGTTTTTCTACTGTTGATTCATTACTACACATATAGGCTACAAAGTTTGTTTGATATTTTATTCTATATCTATATATGACATATTATGACATTATAACTGCTCTAACGTTGTTGTTACAAAATACGCCTAATTATCTTTCGAAAGGCAAGGAGGCCTATATCACACGAAGCAAAGGCGTCGTGGGCAATAATAATATTTGTTATATTTAGGCGCATACCTTGATTTTAACACGAGCTCTAAATGCTCAGAGGGAATAAACAGACGTGATTAGGCCTACAGTAAGGCTGCAGAGCGCATGCAGGTCTGGCTGGCGGTGGGTTTGCTGTGGGGTTGTGGAGGGGGACGAGGGGCACTATGTTTTCCCTTCGACATTCTCTTGTGGTCTAGGGAACACCTGCCGCCTATCAATTTCGTCTAGATACCCAAATATTTTTGACCTCTCAAATATTTCCAAAATGTTCAGTTGCGTATTGTAGGCCTACGCATTATGCGCAGTAAAACTGTGTGTTTATAGAATATAGGCCTGGCATATAATGGGTTACTGGTTGTATTTTAAATTATTTGAATTATTTTCCCCAATTGCGAACGTTCCATTTGTCGCTCTGACAGCCAAACAGTAATTTAACAGTAAGACGATTCTCTCGCAAGTGTAAATACATAGAATGTAATACAAGTAGTTCCATTATTGTTTGGATTGTGAAAACTATAGGTCTCGCTAAACAATCGGTTTCAGAATAGGCCGATGTTTAAGTAAAGACTTATAGGCTAATATGCGTATAAACTGCTGTTTTATGGGTAATATTTAAGTATTTACATTGTTCTGCCTCAGATATTTAGGAAAACAATTGACTATTCGATATGTTTTTTGAGATCACTTCTTATTACCAACATAAATTAGATTCGCATAAGCAAAAAGGAGATTCTTACGCGGTTCCGTTTTCTCTTTTCCACTCCACGCAAAGTCAGAACCAGCCTCTCAAAAAACAGACTTTCAAGCAAAATGCCATAACTTTCAGACTGATAGCCCGGCGCTCTATGGGATGATCTGTCGGAGCCGTATGGCTTGTGTCCGCATAGAACCCACATCACTGTTGAGTTTGGTCAACTTTTACCCACGAGTTCAGCGTCACATGTTTTGCCACACAAGCACAAAACCACAAATCATCATTGATTAATGTACAAAGAAGACGACAGTTTAGGCACTTACATCAAATCCTGGTCTGGTGAAATTAATCCCTGGAATAGGATAAATTGTTGTGGGATAATGGTCGTCCTAGGCAGATATTTGCTGGTGACATGGACAAAGATCCCGGGTGTTTACGGTCAAAAATGTCAGTTTCTTTTATTGGTGCGCGCTCAAACACACGAAGGCAGTCGAAGAGAGAGAGAGAGAGAGAGAGAGAGAGAGAGAGAAAGGTTTTGATCCCATTCACAGGGCGACTGACTTCATGCCTAATATTGTGCGAGACAGGTCCACTGTGGAAAGGACAGCCCACTTCACAGCTTTTACTTGCCCCCGCCGCGCACGGACACATACACACATAAACACACATACACACAGACACACATACATTGTCTGGCTCTCTCCTCCTCCCTGTGTAGTAGGCTACACATTCACTGTCTACACGGGGACGCGCACTCTACCAACGCAGTCTTGACAGGCGCTCAAGACGTTTACGCATGAATTACATTATAAAGACGAATTACAAAAAGACCTCTATCGATTGATTCTATTTAGCTGGCACGCACCGAACCAACAGTTCATTTCCATAATAGACAAGTAAATAAGAAAAGTGCTGGTTAAAATATACGCGTATATACGGAACTTTTAGCATAATGTGGTGCGCGTATGTATGATGATGATGTTATCATCATATGATGGTTGGTGAGACCATTTTCACAGTGTCGCCTTCAAACCTTGAGCGTCCGTGATGAGCCAAACAACACGGGCGGGCAGCCGAGGCAAAACAGTGGTCACGTGGGATAAGGCTGGCGGCGTCATATCTTTCTGTATACAAGAGGCTCATCTGTCGTCATCTTAACTGCTGATTCGTGGACCACTATTAATGGAGATAATCTCAATAGGAGACAGTAGGCCTACTACCCAATAACATGTAAGTCTAATAATCTATTCTAAATCTATTAGTCTATAAATTAGTGCCAGCCATATAGCCTACTGCAGATTGTATAGAGCAGTAATTATTACAACATTGTATTCATGAGACCAACCTTAAGCCTTTCATAATTATACGCTTCATCGTCATCTTTATACATTTTCATTGTCATTTCGTGCTTTTATGGGCTTTAGTAGAATATCTTCAAGAATGTTACAGATATTATGTCATCTTAACACAAAATCTAATTTATTGTAATAAGTACTGGACAAACAGACAAAAGCTTAAACCGTTGCTCAAAACAAAAACGATTAGAAAGAACATAGAAATTGTTAGATCCTGAAAGCCCAACTCAATTCCTTATTTGATTAGGATTTCTCAAGAAAGGGGTGGTCGAAGGAATGGGTTTTCTTTATCTTTTGCCTATAATGCATAATAAAGAGACTGACTTCCAAGATACTAGCTTACATAAATATTTTCAATTTGGATGAAGTAAATGTAATCAAGAAAAATCCAGATGTTTCACACAGACAAATGAACAAGGATAAATCAGAAAATGGTGAATCATATAAGGAACACACATGCTTTCTGGAATAGACTTTTGAATATAAATCCTTCTCTCAAAAGGCTTAAACCTATTCTTAAACACTGAAAATGTGCACAGAAAAGCAGGCTCCAAATCGACATGCAAGTACAAGACAGATATAGACGATAAAGAAAGGCAGGTTTGTTGTTACCTCGGTGGTGCAGAAATATGTGCTACTGTAAAAATGGCTGGCCTGTATTTGCCTATGAAATGTTGCAATTACAAATCCCACAGGTGATCAAACACTCTACGGAAGAGCAAACAGGCGCCTAGTCTGACGTATTCGCTTGTACATGTTTTAGACAGCGAGCAATACTTTGTTGTAGGTGTCAGAAAGTGGGCTACTACTGATTACATTGTAACAGATGTTAATGCCCCCGCACCAGTCCACACAGAGACAATCACAGAATCAACAGTAAGACACACAGACTACCACACACACATACGCACACACACACACGTATGCAGATTAGCATGCAAGTGAACACACAAATCACGAATATTAAAGGTATACTCCTCAGTTTGTGTCTGGAATCGCCCCTGTGGTTGAAACCAGCATTACAAAAACCTGTTGTTTTGGTTTGAACCTCAGAGAGTGCATGCCATGCCCTTCCCACACCCGAGTGCTGAGTGGCTTGCATTCCTCACTACTCTTCCTCGTAGAGATTAGGCCTACATATTCTGTACACCTCCCCATACAGTCACATGCCCTTTCATGCACAGTTGTATTTCAAATCAGTGAGCACTGGAAGAAATGTTAGTTTCTGGGGGCTCTACAATGCAATGAACTAATACACCTTATAATAGATTTTGTTATCCATTTGTCACTGTGCTGTCGCACAAAGTGTCAATAATTCCCTCCATAAATAGGGGGCATGTCAAATTGGAGATATTAGGAAAGGGGTTACGTTTTCCGTTTTTAAACGTTTCTGTGAGGTCAGCATTTATGAGATTGTGACCTGGTATATCACGTTATGGAATCCCAAAAGTCACAAAGGTTATTGCATTCATTAGATAAATCATATTTCCTGTAAACTGGGGGTAAACTCCGAATATCACTTCGCTTAGGACATCTAATCAATTAAACCAATTTGATCTATTAAATTGTAGGGACTGCCTTCAACAGCATTCTACAGTTGCCTTTGTCATTGTATAGGCTCAACCAACCATAACCCAGGTACTGCTACTTTTCCCCGCCTTACTTTTATTTCCACAATATTAATATACGTATTTATTTTTACATTTATTAAATATATATATATCATTCATTTATAGTAAAATATGACTTTATCTCTGGTACACATTTTGTTTTATTATCATTATTATATTTTCTGCTTTAATGGACGCCGAAAGGGATTGGCTTACACGCCTATCAACCAAATCCCAAAGCATCAAGCTAGGTTGAGGACGCAATGCTTTTCCACGTCAGTGTGTTTACGAAGCCCAGATTGACAGCTGGTGGATGTGTTGAAATTGGTCAGATTTGTAAACATTTTGCGCAAGAAACAAGCAGACAGTGTCTCGAGAGAATCGTTTTTCACATAGTGGAATGTCAGAAATTTTCACTTTTTTGGTTTCTTGTAGCGAATTGAACTTTGGTCTCCTCCATTCACTGTTGGCCGGCTAGCTGCTAGCTAAGTTAGCCGTCAAGTTAGCTGCAGGACTCCATCTTGTAAGCAAAAGCAACACTCAGGTGAGGCGCTGAGACCAAACGCACACATGCTCTATCCAATTAGTTGGGTGTTTGTGTGTCAGAATGCTCTGTCAGCCGTAAAGCTCGGGAGGCTGTAAAAACCTCTCTGTCACGCCGAGACCAACAATGCTAGTGTTAGCTTTCTAGCATGCTAACGTTAGCTGGTAATATCGAGCCCAATAGCTGGTGTGAGTGTCCATCCAGGGATTTCCATCAGCTAATGGCTTAAAGCTCTCCACGTTAATGCAATGGCTTTCTCTGTGTGTCTGTTTGTGTTGTCGTAGAGCTCTCACAACGCAGTGGAGAGCGAGCTGGGTTAGCATAGTCTTTTGCAGCTAATCCAGTTAGCTAACAACCTTATTATCTCTCCTGCCAGCCAATGAACAGTTTAATTGTCATGTTTGCCGAGGGCTCTGTTTCTCTAATTCTTTACCTCTCCGATCGGGGTGGTTCTGATTGGGCAAGGCGTTCAATGGCAGCGGAAGTGTTCGTTCACATTCGGTAGTCTACTCTAGAAAGTAGCCATAAACACTGAGCAAATCTGACGTGCCCCAAAAAGTACACCATCATCCAACAGAATTTGCAACGTTCAGTCATTAAAATCACATGCATGTTTTTTTCGTGCTGAGAAAAATTGTTGTTTTTTTTTACCTGCCGGTTACCTGTTCCTGTCATGGCCATCCAGTAGTAATCATGTCAACTGGTTCATAGATAGTAATCTTAAACCTATTTAAAGTTCCTGTGACTGGGAAATATAAAATAAATATGACAAATCTGTATTTGTGTTCAAACATACGTCTATTCCCACATATCCGATCATTTATTCATCCTCTTATTGTTTTGAATAGACTGCTTATCGTGAATTTGTGAAGAAGGTGACTTTTGCCACCCTGAATTTATGTCCTTGCAAAGCAAGGTTGTTATCTATAGTGGCCACTATGACATGGCAAAAGGCTAATCCAGCTATTTTAGCTACACTGCTTCTCAAATATGAACAGAATGTCTATTCTGTTACTGTTTGGTTAGCCAGATTGGTTTGAGGGATTGCTCGGGTGACCTCCTGGAAACAATATTTCATATGAGTTTGGCAATTCTCTTGAGAGCCTTTTGTTTGATTTATTGCTCGGTGACTTGATGTTGGTGTACTTTTCTGAGCCACATCAGACTTGTTCATTGCGTGTGGGTGTTACAGTTTGTCCATCACTAAAGAAATGATAACGTATTTACCTAACCGGACCTCTGACACTCTTTGTGCTGTTTAGAAGCATTGTAAAACTGGTTTCATTCAAAGGGATGATAATACACCGATTTATTTTTTTGGAGCCTATAGGTTAGACTCCAGCCTATGGCTGCACTTTCTTTTTTTAGGGAAGTTCATATGAGGTCATAAATAGGCTGGATTTGTGTGTACAAGAAAACCTTCCACATAATGCAAATGTCAATAACAACATGCGTGCACGAGGACAGTGCCATTTGGCCTCCTTCTGACATCGATTTGTGTGCATTTGAAATCAATAGAAGCACTTATAAATGTAGGTGGCAATTTCTAGTCACTGTATGTCTTCTGTTTGCCTTCACTGTAATTACTGCTTGTATTGAAAGAAGTAGTTGTTGTGGTACAGCTAAAGCAAAATCACTTTGTCTTTTTTTTCAGCGAGCAGGATGGTGGACAAAAATATTTACGTTGTCCAGGGTGAAATCAGTACTGTAGTTGGTGCCATCAAGAGAAATTCCAGATGGAATACCCACACTCCACTGGTAAGTTGTTTTTGTAAATATCGCAGAGATTGGCAGTCATCCACTAGTAAAGACATTTAGCAGAGTCACCTACAACACGTCCCCTTTGAGCCCTAATCACTCAGACGTCTGTCTCACATAAAGGTGACTGCCACTGAGGACATAAAATAAACACAGCAGTGTTAGCCATGTGTCGCTATTATCAACAGCATACAATATAAAAAATACCAGAATAAACAGCAGCGTGGTACAATCCATTGCAATCAGTGAGTGCTGCTTTGCCTAAACGGCTTTTGGAAAATGAAAGAAAATGAAGCCTACGTGCATGACTGTTGTTAGTGCTGTCCATGCGTCGGACATTCTCCTCAGCATTTCTGCTGTTGACTAGTCAATTTGTCTTGCCTAGGTTAACCATAGATTGGTAGTTCTTATTTTACAATACAGGGCCAAGAGTACATTGGACACCCCTTCTGATTAATGGGTTTGTCTATTTCAGCCACATCCATTGCTAACTGGTGTTTTTAAAATCACGCATACACTCATGCAATCACCCTAGACAAACATTTGCAGTAGAATCTGTTCTGAAATGGAAACGTCTGGCACCGACAACGATGCGGTAGGCAATACCAGCTCACAGAACAGGACTGCAGAGTGCTAAAGTGTGTTGCACGTTAGAGTAGTCTGCCCCTGGTTGCAAGGCTCGCTACAGAGTTCCAAACTTCCTCTTGAGCTTCATGAAACAGCATTCTATGGACAAGCAGCTGCACACACAAGTCTAAAATCACCAGTGTGCAGTGCCAAGCCTTGGCTAAAGTGGGTTAATGTTGTGGACTCAAAGGTCCTGGGTTTGACCCACGACATGCTTGGCCTACATCCTTGAGCAAGATGCGTAACGTCTGCTACCTGACATCATTGTAATAAACCTTTTTCACAAGTGAGCCGGAAGTGCTACCGATAAAGGGGTACACTTCCTTCCTGTCCTGTCTGAATGAATTGTTGAAGTCCATGTTTGCTCAGGTGTTGCGTTAATGGGGCTGATTTAGACTTTGTCAGGTGCACACACTGCTTGCTCAGTCTTTCTTAGTATATATGCAACTTTTGCATTATAACTTCAAACCGACCGTCTAATCAGCCAAATCACCTCAGAGGTCAAAGTTGTGAGAATTAAGATGTCTCTGTTTAAAGGCTAGACAGGAAGAAGGTGTGGAAGAACTTGACTGGCGTAGTGCAATGCAATAATGTAATGCAATGAATGTAGAATTAGCTTGTTTTTGATGTACTGTATCTTAAATAGTAAATGTAAAAATAACCCAATTCATATTGCAACTGCAATATTAAATCGCAACTGGATATTTTCCCAAAATTGTTCAGGTGTAGTGCAAACTAAACTCTCTCCAGATTAACGCCTAGTTTTTGCGTGACTTGAACATGCATCAAAAAAATTGTGCAGTGTTAAATCAAACTAGATTCAAATGATTCCACATTTGAATAGCAAAGCCTCTCCCGATGATCACAACAGCCATTGTTTTTCCTTTTTGTTTATACAGGATGAAGAGCAGGACCCATTACTTAACAGCTTTTCCCAACTTAAGGAGATACTCAACAGTATAAAAGGTCAGTGATGCTGTAACCTGTCTGCTGTATTGCCATCTACGAGGCGGCTTCAGAATCACTTGAAGGACCAATTCTACACTTGATGGTTCTTGCATTGTTCCTCTCTTCCTCTGTACCCTCTTCCCTCTCTTCCCTGCAGTACTGTACTTGTACAACTGACTCTGTCTGACTCTGTTTACAATTGCGGGTTCCCATAAGCGCCTTCGACAGCACCCGTCACTGATGAACGACAAATGGGAGGGTTCGGGGGGGCACAGCAGAAGGTTCATTTACAAAAATGTATTTATTTTTCCTCGGCTGAAGATAGTTAAGCTGCTCTTCCATATATGATAATTGATTATTTGAGGGGGGGGGGGGCTTCCTTCCCACCACTTTGCTCCAGCATGGATCCTTTTGTTTGGTTGATAGCTCTCTGGGAGGCTGTAGAATATCTCTAGAAGATCTGGATACAATGTGAACACTGGGTGGATCGTGCGATACTGCTTTATTTAAATATGAGTCTTTGTGGTAAAGTGATCTATTGTCACGTTTGCAAAATTACCTGCTTCAAGAATTCAGAAATTGCTTCTTTATTTATGGTTGCCGGAATTTAGGCTGCTAGCAATTAATGACTGTTTTGAGGGGAGAATGATAACTTTCGAGTGAAGGATAACGTAATGAGTAATGTACTAAAAATGCATAAGTGAAGTAACCTTGTTACATGATGCTGTCCTTATTCTAGGAGAATGTTATTTGATTGCAAAAACTGGTGGTTAACCAGTTCAACTGTTGACAAATGTTACTAATTGTAAGTCGCTTTGGGTAAAAGCATCTGCTAAATGCTGTAAATATTCATATCTCAGATATGTGATGCATGTCTCTGCCCTGGTTATGTGGACTATGAAACAAAGTCTCCTAACAGAGGAAACGCCAGTCTCATCAGCCAGTTGATTACTTGGACACCTGGCCTGAACTTCCTCTTGTGGAAGCAGTTTTATGCGGACATATCCACACCAGATTATTTTAACATGGCGAGCATGATTTGCATAATTGACAACTGATGGAATCATGTTGTTAAAAGTATAACAAACTGCAGCATCCCCATGCGGTGGTTGTTCGTTGTTCTTAGGTAGTTAAATCGCCTGCCAGCGACTTGGGCTGACACTCGATGGCACCTACTATATCCCGAATGTTTCTAGGTGGGTGTGCAGAGTGGAAAAAGTTGTGTGGCGTCTGAGATCAGGAGGGTCTTAACAGTCAGAGGTGGAAAATGAATGTCAAAAAGATGGGCGTGGGTCTGCAGTTGTGGGATGATTATTGGTTTGCAAGCAAAAAGATGGACAGGACCATACTACTCTCTATCAATGACTAGTGGAACCTGCTGTCTAGAAGCAGTTGTGGTTGTCATGGACACCGCTGTTTTGCTGATTGTTTGTTTTTAAAGGTTTTTCACAAATCCAAATCCATTTTTAGCTCACAATAGATATTTTGTACACATTTACATTTAAGCATTTAGCAGACGCTTTTATCCAAAGCAACTTATAATTGGTAGCCTACATTTGTTAACAGCATTATGTAACAAGGTTACTTCGCTGATGCATCATTATTCATAATGTATACATATAATATTAAACCCTCCAAAAGTGTAAGGACGATGTAGTTATTTGGATTTCACGGATGTGCAGATGTTCATTTAAAAAGTAGCATCATTCATATTTTTTTTTCTTTCTTTTCTCTGCCCTATTCCTTACCCTTCCCGTTTCAATGCATTACTTTGATAGACTCCTGAGAGTTGGATCGTATTCCTATAACAAAGTGTCTTTTCTCTTCTAGTCGGCAGAGTAAGAGCATATTTAATCAAGTGTACTCGCTAGATTTCCACAGAGAAACATCTTGGCCTTTCAGGTTTGTCAATATTACCTCGTTTAACGTCTGACGGTGCTTGGGTGGGGGGGTGGGTTCTCCACTTGATGATCTTAAGATGCCCCAAGGAAGCAATGCTGCTGTTTGTTCATCTTTTATCCAAATGCCTCGTGATGAGCAAAGACCACGAAGGTAAATGTTACACAAATTGTGCAAGTGTTTCTCCATGTTGAAGGAGGGGTAATGTTTCCTGCCACTTGCAGCCATTGGTGGTCGAAAACCTGAGAGAATTTGCCCAACCTGCATTGCACTGTAAGTGAGTTTCTTTAGTTAAGTTTTAAATCCAACATACAATGAGTACGTTTTGAAAATGTCAAGGGGAGCGTCGCGGAGGGGCATTTGACTTATTAAATCATTACATACTGAATTTCTGATACATTAGAAACAAGTTTTGCCATATATACAGCTATACACCATGTAATACTACTGTCCAAATGAACTGTAACTCTTCTTATTTACACCTCGTGTTTTTTATTTATTATATTTAAAAAAAATGTATTTAGTTTAATCAGTGAAAGGTTTCTGTGCACAATGTCACATGGTCTGTGTCGTTTAGCAGGGATGAGGCTGACTTCTAGTTGAGGGTGACCATCATAAACATGACCTCCCGGTGGCCTGTCGCTTTATCACCACGCACACCGATTGGTACTTTGTGAGTGCCAGCGTGTTGTAAATGAAGTGTTGTAAGGTTTCCCTGCCCCGGGGGGCCAGCCAGGCTTTCTGTGCTCTGCGGTGGGACTGGTCGTCATGTCTTTGCAGTGACGTTGTCCGCAGCTCCAGTTGGAGCGGCCGCAAGCGTTTGGGGAAAGATGCACCCCCCTTCCCCCAACTACAGCACTATTGCTCTCTCTCCTGCTTGTGCCGCTGTGAGATGGACAAGCACTGCTGCACCGGGGGGCCTGGGAGGAGGAATCTCTCTCTCTCTTTGGCTCGCTGTCGCTCTCTGTCTCTCTGTTTCTGGCTCTCGCTTCGGGGGGGGGGGGGGGGGGGGGGGGGGGGGGGGGGGGGGGGGGGGGGGGGGGGGGGGGGGGG